>JBCFXI010002502.1:0-21671 GCA_038496175.1 Ampulex compressa | reverse complement strand
AGCTCTCAAGACATATAATGGTTATGCGGCTTAAGTGTGAAGTTGGTTTCGAAAAAACGTAATTAAGTCCTCTGACGGGAAAAAACGAAATTACTTTCCGAACAACCCAATATATCCAACGCCAGATTCCATAACATAACCGGAAACGTACCCCAATCGATATTCGCTTCTGAATAAATCGCACTAATCGATAAGACACTTTCCTTTTCTCGAGCGTCCCAAACTTTTATCCACTTTATTCACAGCTCTTCATCGAGAGCGCACGTAGGAGGGGCCCCTCGCGTGGGAACAAACTTGGATTCGCAATCAAGAAAGCGCGCGCGGCGCAAGGAAGGTGGCCTCGATCGATCCGCGAGCCATCCGCCTAGTGGACCAGCGGTGTCTATTTCGCGGACACGGTTACATCGTGGCGACCTGTAATTCCATTCGGAAACGTTCGATCGTGGGGGCGTTTGTAAATTTACAAATAATTCCTCTGCCAGCCGACCCCTGATCCTGGCAGCTAGGCCGGCCCGAAACGATCGTTGTTATTCCGTGAAATTCCACCATCGGCACGAATATACAGCGGTAGGCAGTTGACCGCAGACCATCAAATTTAATTTCATAAATGGCCATCGTTGGTAACCGGCACGGTTCTGTTTGTTAGTAAGCGGGTACGTGCAAACAGCGGTCGCGCCGAATTATTTGCTCGGATTCTTTCCGCAGACAAATCGCCACCGACAAGGCTATTTTTTCTCCCCCCACCCCATATTTGTCCCCGTCCCGCGTAATTTCCACGAATCAGAGAGCGCTCCTTCTTGTTCGAATCGTTGGAGGTATTCCAGGATACGCGCGTCGAGGGAAAGGATTTGAAGAGTTGTATCGTTGCTATTGAAAGGTCGAAGGGGACTTTATCAGCGATGATAGCGCGAGGAATTGCGGGGAGAAAGCGAGGAGATGTACGAGGTGAAAGTGTTTGGACCGATGTGACACTCTCTCGATAGGAATGCTTGATAGGAGAGATGCCTTCGAACGAAAGCACCTCTGCGATCTTAATGTCATAGCGTGCTTGCTGATGAAATCAATTTCAGTGCTAGGATAGTCTTCTATGAAAATATGTGATTCCTCGTATAATGGCTGTTATGTCTTCTGAAATAATCTTATAAACGAAGAAGTGTATGTATACGTGGAAAAATTGTTTTGTTACTTTTTATTAATCCTTTATTAGGATTCTATGATAATAGATTTTTGTTAATCGATGAATAGTAATTTATGTGTTATCGTCAAGGTGTGGAATTGGGTATTGTATATAAGACCTGGAAATCTCAGTCTATAGTATTATACAACGTGATGAATCTTTTAAAATGAATATGAAACAAGTACAGACGGTCTCTAGAGATCTATTCCAGTATCGTTGATTTCATCTCGACCGGATTACTCGCGTGTTTCACATAATTTCATCGTGTTTTAGACTTGATTTCCTTGCACTCGCACGCCGAGTCACGTCCTACTTCCGAAAAAAGTTTGTGTCGATTCAAACTCGACTACTCCAAAGGGTTGCATACTAACGTGGTATTTTTATAAAAAATAAAAAAGAATGTAGAGTGGACAATTTTAATATGGCATGATTTTTATTTGCACACTTTCCTAAAAAGACGCGAAAAAGATTATAAAAAGATATCATCGAACTGAACTACAAATAAAAAATTAAAAGAATCGAATTAAAAAGATATCATCGAATTGAGCATAAACTTGATATTAATCCCAGTTAAACAACGCATTCACTTATCTCAGTCTTCCGCTGTATTTCACACAGGATGTATTACGAAACAATAAAACAGGATCAACAAACACAATGTCAGAAATAATTAGACAAGCCCCAAGTAGGTGCTTACGAAAGACATTCTAAACGTAGAACACTAGAGTGAAATATATAAAAACACTCTAGCCGCTATTTCTCTACGCTCCTCCGCAAAGGGTTAATCCCAGCTGACTTCATCCCCTCACCAAGAAAAGAAAAGAAAAAAAAAACCCCCCCCAGAGAAAAGTCTTAAACAACGCATTCACTTATCCTTTCATCGTCGCGCTTCCCAAACCTCCTTTCGCCCTCCAATTTCACAAATGGCGATCGCCAGGCCGAAATGTCCCCGCGGCATAACCGACCACCGTCCTGAATCCGATCGCGCGCGGACGATTTCACGTCCTCTGTCTTCCGCGCCGGATAATTACTTACGCACGGCAATTAGGTAATGGCGCATCCGCCGCGGGATCAATCGGCCTGGACGGGCCTCCCAGCCCCGCTGCTGGCTGCGCGCGATTGTCAACGTGCCTCGCATTTTTATTTCCGGTCGCGCCACCGCGGATTCGGCCGATTCTCCTTCCCTCCTCCTCCTCCTCCCTCCTCGTCCCTCCAGCGCGCAACTTGCGGGCCTCGTAAAACGAATAAAAGCGGGAGCCGTCCATGCGTGCTATCGAATCAACCGGATTCTTTTACGTTCGAGCAAACCCAGGGATAGGAGGTCGCTGTGGTGTAGTGGATAGAGGCTCGGAACTTCGAGGCAGGAGATCCGAGTTCAAATCCCGCCCATCACCTCTCGAGAATTTTCCATGTCGCGCGTGTGCCGTATTTTCCGCGCTTCGGACTTCCCCGTGAGGCGATGGTGGCTCTTGGGCCTAAGTTGTCTTAACGCATTGCTGACCGGCAACTGTTCCGAAAATTCACCTCACGTGGCCGGCTACTGTTTTGAGAGCGGATGTGAAAGTAAAACAATATAGATCAAGTTTAATAAATTTTGTTTATTATTTAACTCTTAATATTTCTTTTTCGTATGATAAAATGTGTAACGGTCACCGGTCACTAACGATTGGCTACAAAACCACGAGCTAACACGTGACCGGTCACCAAGACTTGGCTAGGAAAACACGAGTTAACTCGTGACCGGTCACCAACGTTTGGCCACGATATCACGAGTTAACTCGTGACCGGTCAGCAATGTGTTAAGGGATGGCGAGAGAGTGTGAGGATAAAGGGGATGTTTCGTAGTTCTTTGTTGTCTTTTGTATCTATCATTTGTTCGCTATACGTTCTTCTTGCTTGTTTGTTCCATTGTATGTTCTATTATTTGTCTCTCGTTTATCTATTGTATGCTCGAGTGAGGCTTGTTATTGATAAAGGGGATTATAGAAAATGTGGAATATAGGATATAGAGATTGGATGTGATTGTTCGTGAGGATGATTTATTTTCGAGGGGATGGAGAGAGAAATTGGTTATTGATAATTATCTCCCCTTTCGTGCAGTTAAAGATTCTTGGAGGGATTGCTCGTTGCCTGGTACGAGGTGCTATTACTTCGTTGTACGCTTTCGTTGTAGAGATACTTAACCGAGAATACGGCGTTACCGTGCCGGCAGTTACGACTTTAGCAAGGAAAAAGCGTAATTTAAATACTTTGCCCTGTAATATACCTGAATAACGGGGAATTGCTTGTGAATGAAGTGGAAGTTGGTAGCGATGGGGAAAACAAGTTATGCTATGTTCGACTAAAGTGGAGAATCCGTGAGAAGTTCACTGGATGACTATAGTCATCGACGGCACAAACTATAGTCACTGAGTGTATCGAAAGGATTAAGGGAATTAATATCAGCGACTGTCGCATTGGTTCCTCACGTGCTTATCTACGATCAATCGTTCGATGCGATTCTTATAATATTTTTATACTTTATACGCGTTTATTAATATTTCATACGCGTGGGAGAACGAAAGAGTGGAAAGGAAGATTCTGCAAATAATTGATTTATGTAATTACGCGTGAATCTTGGAATGACCAAAAGACTCTAAAAATGATTTATCGATATACTATAAATGCGTGTCGTCGCGATTGGACAGTCCTCTTGAGCTTCATTGGAGTAACATCGAAAGCATTTTCGAAGGATGAAGAGTTTATGATGTCAATTAAGAGACAATCATTTTTTCCCCATTGAATACTTTTATTACTTTCATCATTACAGCACATCGCCTCAAAAACAATCGACGTATAATAACATTACAACAGTACAATAACGATATTGTACAGTACAGTACATTAATGAGTTAAAAACACACGATACAAGCTACCACCTCTTTTCATTCCTTCGAAAGTGTACCTTTCGCAGGCCCCTTCCTCGCGACTTCGCAAAATATGCAAGAACAATATCATCAATCGAGGATTAATTCCGATTCCCCTCACAGATTACGCAAAGCGGGCTAAGCTAATAGTTTACAATATGCACGCCACGTTGATTATAGATAGGTAATCGTGGATCACGGTAATCGAGTGAAATAATAAAGCGATTCGATGATCGATCGGACGCGAGGCACGCGCACGTAATGATACGGATGAAAATTACTGTTTTCCTTGAGCTTGTCAAGCATTAAACCCGGTTTAGTGGCCTTTGTCGTGGCCTGTAACGCCGTACGGGGCTTCTAAAAATAGTGCGATGAATAGGCTCGCTCGTCCCTCGGAAAAAGTTTTCCAGTAGCATTTACTTTTAATGAGACCATTCAGCGTTACGTGGTCTCCTTTTCCCCCGGACGTTTAAAGCGCAGGAACTGCGCAGCTACCTGTGCCAATGCCTGGCGATCTTTCTCTTTTTTCTCCTCTCCCCCCACCCCCTCTCTCTCTCTCGCTCCCCCCTCCTTCTTCTTCTTCTTTTTTTTTTTTATTATGAAAGCAAGTAGTTTGAACCGTATAAAGGGAGCGCCGGCTTACTTAATTTATTTAACGGAGCTTAGCCGCATACCGTGTGCGCGCTTTAGATGAAAGGGGAAAAAAAAAAAAATTCACAAACGGCCCCGCGGAACTGAACTGGATCAACTGACCGCTGAAAATAGAGCGGCACGATAAAAAATTCATCCCACGCCATAAACTCCGCTGGCAACGCTATCGATTTCAGAAAATAGGTTCTAGGCGGATACGTCGGAGCGCGTGTCTGCTGGCTTTAATTTCACCGGTATGAGCCTCGTCGCCGACTATTGGGCTCGTCGATCCAGGTAACTCCCCCGGTACTTTCTGATCCGAGGGCTTTTTTTGACGAGTGCGTCGTCGGGTAGATAGGAAAGGCACGCGATCCTCGTGGCCCCTCTGACTGTTGAGAAAATTCATTCCGCGCGCAAATCGCGAGCAACAACTTGTGCTTCATGCGCGACGACAATAAAAGTCGCCTTAATCGTGGCTGATACCAATTCACACCGCTTGTCTCAAAGGGATTTACAAGTCAAAGCGGCAAATTGTTGTCCGTAATCACTGGGAGCGTATGGAGTATCAAATGCAAACGACAGAAGTTTTTTCCGCGCCGCGAGCGCGGTTCGGAAAGTTGGAAAAGTTGCTTATGCAAGTCGTTTCTTCCTCATTGAATAAATATAAAGTTTACCCTGGCGGGGGAGGGGGGGCGGAGGGAAGGAGATTAACGTCCTTCTAAGTGCTCGTTTTGCGGCGTACATGTATAAACGATGTTTTGTCCGACAGGAGCGTCACTGTTGTAAAACGGTTGATTCCAGATGGACAAGATTGTTGTCGAATAAGCGACCATCTTTGGATACTTAATCATTGCGATTATCGCGTATAATATATTCATATGGAAAGGAATGATGAAAAACTATCGTTTCTTTCATTTATTTTCTTTATTTATTTCTTTTTAACTTATACATTTCTTATCTAAGTGAACAATGTGAGTTAAAAAGTAAATTAATATAAAGTACATACTGTAGAAATCTCTGAATTATCTTAATATAATGCTAAAGCGGTTGAAGATACGTCTCAATAGTTGATAAACCTTTATTTCCTTCTTGCATTTTTCCTTACATCCAAAAGTACATTCTAATCACACCCTCACCTTTATTTTGAATAAAAAAGAAAATATACGTTACTTGTCCTCATCTACCATCTTCCTACACACGATGCAAAAATGCACGATACAATTTAATATATATTGAAGATTACACGATTTGTAATCTTTAATGTATATTAAATTTCAAGGTAGTTAAAAAATACCGTGCATAATCGTTAGAATTATTTCCCTTCCTATGTTTATTAACATATTTTCTCGATCCAATGTGTTTCGAAACAATCGAATGTTATTTTCATCAAATTAGAATTCAAATTTTCGACACCTTCCCCCGCTTCTTCCCCCTCCACCGGCGATCTCGCAAAATTGGCGGCAACTCCATCTCCGCGTAGGTCCAGATCCCGCAAGTTCCTCGTCGGCGTGCGGTTTTGTCGAAACCACGAAGGACGGCCCTAAAAACGCGAGAAGAGCGCCGGGAACTTTTCGTGGGCCGTTACACGGCCAATAAAGTCCTGACAAATGCTCTCGGCGACAGTATCGCGCCTGGCTATCTCCTCTCGGTGGCCATTTCCATTCCGCCTTGGACAGAACCAGTTCGGGCACCGCGTTTGGGCACCGCGAAATTTTACGCTCATTACAAGCAATTACCGGCCGCGCAAAAACGAGACAAAGAAGATCAAAGGAGGGGGGGGGGGGGCAAAACGCGGGGGAAAAAAGCTGATTCGAGAGTCGAGAGGAGGGGAGAGGATGATTTTGACGAAGCAGCGATGCTCGTTATTCGGAATTTGAACTTTAGGATTTCTTGGCTATGAATCGCGAAATTACTGATGATGCAAAATATGTGGAAAAGAAGATGAAAAAGAGGGGGAAGCTATATTAGGCTAAATGGTCTTAATCAGTGTTGAAAATAAATTTGAAAATGGAAGGAGGAAGGAAAACGCAGGAATTGAAGTCGAGGATTTTTATGAAAGGAACAATGAAGTAGTCCTTTTATTTTAATACATAACTTGGTCCTTTTAGCGAAAAAACTTCTCAAATGTCGATGATATAAGTAACTATTTATAAAATAGGATTTATGTTAGTCCACATATTAGAGATATAAATAACAAAGTTTACATAGGTTCATAAAAAAGTTAGGGAAGTTACACGAATGATATTGTTAAATATAACAGTTTAATAACGAAGAATACAATTATAAATAAAAAGGGAACTGCATTACTAATTCAATTTATTTATTGAATTTATCAAAAAAACTATTGCAAAAGGTCTCGATAGACTCGTGCTTTATCCCTCACGCGCAGTTTTCACAAAGTCATTTACTCGCGCACTCTTACACGTATACATGCATACGAGTATCGGAGTGATTCCGCTTAGCAGCACAAACATTCGGCGAAAGCATCTGAAGTTTTCCAAACGGAAGATCCACGTACGTGCACGCACACCATTGCACGCGCAAACTTCGCGAAAAACGGGACGCGCGACGCGTAGCGACCAGCGGCAAAGTTTCGAGGACGTTTCAAACGCTAATAAAATTATTTACCAAAATATCCTATCCGACAGTGCGTCTCTCTGAGTTCCGCGTTGGATCGCACGAGGATGCTCGCGGTCTCTACGATAAACAATCGTCCTCCTCCTTACTCGAAACTTGAAATAAACCCGAAATAAACGTAAATAAACAAATATTATTTTACTAATAGTTGATTATATAAACGAAATAAATAAACAAATGTAAACATCTCGTTTTCGGAAAAACATGTTCAGTAAATTGCAAACACTTTCTAAATTATTTACCAATCATAAACAAAGGAGAAACTTGGTTTCAAATCGCAATACTGATTATTCTAGCCATTCGAAGCAAGAAGCACGATAATGTGATCGAAAACGGGACGAAAAATAAGAAGAAAGAGACAGAATAAAACAGATAGCCGGAGGTAAAAGAGAGAAAGACGGACATGCGTAAGAAACGTAAGAAAAAAAATGGCCGGTGTCCCGTACGTCCGAATAACCTGCTGCATCGTCGAGAGCTACGAATGGTAATTTCAATCTGTAAGGATTATCCGGATAAGCGAGATAATCGATATTTATATCGAAGGACCGAGCGCGAGGGGGGAAAAAAGAGATCGTTCGAGCGGAGCGGAGCTCCAAGAGGAGATCGAGCTTAAGCCCCGAATATTGTGACTCGCGATTCCTCGTCGAGTTTCCTTTTATTTTGCCCGCCCGCCGCGAACCTGCCTGGGAATAATGAAAGTATCGATCCCGGAACAGCGTTGGTTATTAATATTTATTTTCATACCTATCCATCGGCAGTCCGCCGCTGAGGACGACGTTTGGTCGGTTAAGGCGGTATTTGAACAGAATCACGGGTCCCGATTATTTGGGGTGGAAGAAGGCCGATGCCGCGGGAAGGGGAAGAATAGTATATTAGGGTCGCCAACGCCCGCGGGGTTGTTATTTTACTGAAAAGCATTATATCTCGAGGAGCAGCCGTCACGAGGGCCTCCGGATCATCCTATAACCCAAAACCTTGCGATAATATTTGCCCGAGCGCCCACGACTATTAGACCGCTAACTTGTTTTTCTTCGAGGAGTTATTCCCCGGAAAAACTCGAAACCATAAGTCATTCCCTTAATAACCCAGTTTCCACGGTTTGCGGCGAGTAGCCTTGGTAGAAACCTCGGGGAGACTCGATTCGAATATGTCGATGCGAAGCCTTCACTGTCGCCAATCACCTTTGGTTTTTCTATGTGAAATGTATATAGTAAAAAGTAAAAGTATATAGTTTTCTATATTTAATTTATATATATTTTATATTTTCCTTATATTTTTAATTTACTACTCAGCAGGAAGTTGGTATAATAATCGAATTAACCATAACGCCTAAATATCAAATATTCGCAACAGTTTCTCTTGTCTTGCAAGAAAATAATATCAACACAACATCGTCCAACCAATATTATTCTCTCGAATTACATATGCATTCAGAACACAACCGAGGATAAAGACCCCAAAATTCAACGGTTAGCTCTCAAAACTAACCAAAAAATAAAACCCCTTCGAACATCGAACATAACCATAAACATCACCACACCCCAATACTTACTTTCGTCTTATTTCCTAACAAAATAATATCAGCACAACATCTTCCCTCCAACATCAGTACATCGAACAACATACACATCCACAAGACGCCCAGAGACAAAGGCCGCAAAATTCCCCAGATTACCTCTCGTGTTTGTGCAAACATGTGCAAAGCAGACAGCAGAGAGACTGACACTTTCGGCACAACCCGCCATTTCCACGCTCCGTCCACGATATTCCAATACCGATTGTCGGCCCTCGATCTTTACGAGCCATCGGCCGAATACGAGAGCGCTCGCCTCTTCGATGTCCGAGGCGCCTTCCTCCCATATCTCGGACGCCATACGTGCGCAGCCACCACAGCGCTGTCACCTATACACAAAAAAGAGAGCGAGAAAAAAGGGAAGAAGGAATCCAACGTGACCTGCGGATTGAAAGGCGGCCGATCCGAAATCGACCCTCGAATCGAGAGAGGCGCTGGTACCAGCAGAAGTGGAGGGAAGAAAGGAGCTCGGTGACTTTATGGTCGCGGCGGGTCGAACGTAAAAATCTATCAACAGACCCTTCCGAGGGATGACACGAGGGGTCGAAGGAGGGAGAGGGGGGGGGGGGGCAGAGTGGGAGGAAGGCAGCCGCGGGCGAGACAGCGGGCGCACCCCTCCGCAACAAGCGGTATTGACGAAATTGATTGCGGAGGGTGTATAACCGAGGCTCGTGTGGGGTGGCGCTACTCGCGGCCTCGAGGGGTGCCACGGAGAAGAACGGAGGGGGTGGAGCTCTCGACTCGGCCCCGAAGCCTCGTCGGTCGTTCCCCGCTAAAACGCAAAAGGGTGAGAAAACATTGTTACTAGCAGTTACTCTTGCGCTGCCTCGACCTCCTTCTCTCTCTCTCTCTTTCTCACACACACTCTTTCTTTCTCTCTCTCTCTCTCTCTCTCACACACTCTTTCTCCAGCGCCTTCTCGCTCCATCCTTCTCACTTTTTATTTCCTACTCTCTTCTACCTCCCTTCTTTCCGCACCACCCACGTGTTACACAACCCCGAGGGATCAGCGGGAGAATCGTTCGGATGCGGGAATAGGAGGAGGAGGAGGAGGAGGAGGGGGGAAGTGAAGCCTCAAGGGCACCGGCTTCCGAATCGCGAGTCAGACTATTCCTCCTTTTCCGTATCCCGCCCTACGGCGGTCCTACAGGTGCACCTCTGCGGGAAGCTCGCGGGCTGAAAAATTGTCGAGGAAATACTTGCCCCTGTAAGCGAGCCTCGTTAACGCTTTACCGGTCGAAATTCTTTGCCCCGGAGTGGCGGCCGATGAAGGCAGCCTTCAGCGGTGGAAGAGCGAACCTGTCGTTCGAGCTTCGAGTTTTGTAGAGGAAGACTTTTGTTTCAACCTTCTTTTGTAGCTTTTTTTCTTTCTTTTTTTTGTAATTTGGTGGTTTCAATTCAAAGTACTGAATCGGTTGAAATGATTGGTCGGCTGTTTTCTTTTTAGATAAACTGCATCGTTTTGTGAGAGTATAGTTTTATAATATTGTAGTTCTGGTGAATCGAGCAAGCGTGTAAATTCTCGACCTGGTTTATGAGAACGGATGATTATATTAATGATTAATATGGTTGATGGGAATTTTTGAGAAGGTTATAAACTAAAAATTAATTTTGGATTATTGTAAAGTTGATGCGAAAATTGGCGTGGAAAATAATCGGACCTCGAGGTGGCTAGAGGTAGCTTATGTTTTCTGAGCTTTTACGTGATTCTATTGCGGTATTATGCAGATAGTTATATTGATCCACGGACCTCTTTGTCCTTTTCCTTTCTGAACATATACCTGGTGTTCTAAATATATTAAGAATATAGCAGGTAGTTCCAATGCCAATAGACCGATCGTAAAAAGCGCATGCATTATACGACAAAAAGAATTCGATCAGAACGACGTAATTAAACTTTTCTCCATTATTGAATATAAATACTTATATACACATATCCCACTTATTAAGCAGTAAATAAAATACGAATAAATATCCCCAAAACCGCGAGTTCGATAACCTCTACGATATCCACTGTAAGATATCAACTCGATATCCATTAAGCAGTTAAGCAGCACTCGTATTTCGTACGACTTTAAGTAAAGCAAGCCAGATATATTCTCGATACTGAATACGTTTATCTCCTTGTACATTATCTCACAGCTTGTATCTACCTATTCCCCTCGAATCGAATCTGCCTCGACACGCTACAAGCTCAAGCGCTTTAGAAATACCAAAAGACTTTTACGACGTTCTAATAACTCTGTCCGTCGATATCCACTTACGCTCCTCATTACCTCGTTCGGCTAGTTTCCATTGCGCAATTGCTTATAACGAGTCTATCCTCGGATGTCTATCTTTACCTGCACGACTGATGCGGCTGGCTTAACGAGCTGCATCATTAATGCGCAATGACTGAGAAACAGGAGAGGGCTCGTGGTAAATTACCGAAGTCCTGGGAGTATGCTTTCTGCGCACTTTCAATTATCGTCAAATCAGGTTTTTACCCTGCTCAATCGGCCAAGACCGTCAAATTAGGTCGCGCGTACCAATGACCCATTAAATTTCCGATATACCATCCAGTCGTTGAAAATGCACGGTTAATCCCACATCGTGCTGGACTAATTCCTACGAATGGCGATCGGAATTAGATCATTCGGCTGGACGATTACGCGAAAGACGCGTCGTTTCTCCTCCCACGCGGTATGGAGCGACACGTTGAGTCGTCTGTCCTTACAATGGGCTTGGCTTTTAACACGTTTCGTTTATTTTTGAATTTTGCTTCAGCCATGCGTGGTGTACTTTGCCATGCTATTCTTATTTACTGCTAATGCGTGTCTTGCGATTTTTATAATTAGTGAGAAACGATTCCTCTCTAATTTTTCGTTTTGGAAGGAAAATTATAAATAGCCTAAGTGGACAATACAGTGTTGGGTGTATATGTATTAAACGAGAGGTATATCAACACTGAACCTACCGGATTGGTGAAAATTTGGTGTAATGTCTGCGTAAATGTATTAATCCGTTGACACTTTTCCTTGGCGCTATTTTTCTTCGAGCGTAATAAATATCAGGATATAATGAGGACGAATTATATTTATGTGTTTATAATGTAAATATAAATGAGGAGTATATTTTCGATAAGAGTAACTAGTATTGATTTCATTAAAATACCTGACAAATGTGGTTTCTACTTTTATTCATCTTATTATTCATCGAACGTATTAACGATGGAAAAATGATAGAAGGCTAGAATTTTTGTAATGAAATGGCACTTGAGATCATACCATGATTCATCCACGCTTTGCATATCGGAATTAGCCACAAATCGCACGAAGCCAGTGATCAATTGTTTGAAATACAGTCCAAGTTTTAGGATTAAAAAAACCCGCGAGGAAGTACTCCTCACGTTTTCTTGCTTTGTTTCCCAGGAACAAGAGCAAGCGGATCGAAGTGAATGATCTTAAATCGTGCAGGAAGGCGCGCGCATTCGCCGAGAAAAATGTTCATATCGCGTGCCTCGGATGAGAAATAGTACAAAAATTGTCGGAAACTGCCTTCCAATAATCCTTAATCAAAGGGGAGCCGCGGGATTGGTACTATTTGTCAATACACATACACAGGCGCGCACAAGGATGGGGTCGATCGCTTCACGACAGAATCACACCACAATCATTATCGACGTAAACTTCCTGAGGGGAGAACAGGAAGGAAAGATCGTCTACATTTTCCTTCACCTCCCCATCCTAGATTTCCCTCCACGGTTTTCATATCGTGGAAAGTGCGGGTTGTTCAATGAGCAAAATACACACCAGAAAGACGCTCGACGCATACTCGATATCGATAAACACTCAGTGATTTATTGAACGTGCATAAACTACTCGGTTATAAGAAACAAGCATGATTATGTGAAACATAGGAAAAGCTTCGACGCATATTCGATAATGCCTAATGTGCTTATTAACACTAGAACTACCAAACCAGTCGAAATGACTAGTCAGTCGTATCTTTAAAAAATCGTAGTGCTTTATAATGATGTACTTGTTGAGATTTTCCATGATTTTCATGCAGTATTTAGATCATCCTTTTGATTGACTGAAATTTCTTTTTATTATCCCTCTTTTTTTTTGAAGATGTATGTGGTGTTCTAAATATGGCCAGAAAGTGGCTGGTGGTTCTAGTGTTAATCATGTGTAAGCTACTTGGATGTAACTAATAGACCATCAGTATTATGCAAGCGTATCAAGCGCTTGTTAAGCACGTGTACAGTACTTGGTTATAACTTAACAGATAATCGTAATTACGCGAGAACGTGAGTAATCGTGTTCAAAACGAATTTACATTGCTGGATTCATTGCTCAGACATCGATAGTCGTTTTTCGGAACTTTCGAAAAAGCCAGGGCATCAGCCCTGGCAGATTCTAGGTACTTCCTTTAATCCGGATTTCCAGTGTTTAATCTGCAGACAGAGTCGAGTTCGTGAGATATATATATATATATATATATTTCGAATAATTCTACTCGGATCGCTGTACGTATCCGTTTAAATCCTACTTCTCGGTTTCTCGTGAAAACACCGCCCAACCGAAATCGTCCAATCCGGCCCGTGGCAAATGTGAAAATCAGCGGGAATAAAACGCCGCCCGTGACATTCCATATTGACATTCCATTAAACGAATATTCCGAGATGTTCACTTTCATGGCGCGCCTGGAAACCGAGACTTATGGAAATGCGAGCCCAACACACTTGTCGGCGCCTTTCCGTCCGTCGAGGGCAACAATGAACAATATTCGCGCGCGCCATTTTCATAACGAGAATAATACTAATTATCATATCCTGGAGCCAATTAAATTCGTACAGCGTGGCCATCGAGCAAACATGTATTATACTCTCATCAGCAACGACGCGATATCGTATTTTCGATGATCAACAAAGCACGGTACTCTTCGTACTTTTGACAATAAACAAAGCACAGTGGCCATCGCTGTTAACTCAAATATCTCATCGAGACGTTTCTTGGGATTTTGATGGATCGAGTTTTGGACGATTTTTACCCACTTCCCGGGGCTCCGTTCTCTTCCTTAAGCTCCCATCCTCAAAAAGTTTCGCCGTACAACTTTTGCGGGGCGCCAAGTTCATGCCTTTATACCCACCGTGTAGCCCCGCATATTATATCTCCGGGAGTTCCTCCCGACGGTGCCGGCCACCTTTGTGCATTTTTCTTGTAATATTTCTACGAGAGGATCGGACGTTATGGGTTTCGGAAGTGGGCACTACATTAAAGAGGGGCCGCTCTCTCATATTTATGGTGCGCTATCCATACATCGGGCCGCGCCTGATACCGGCGAGTAAAATGTTCGCGGTGAAAAATCCAGTGAATAAGTAGATGCTAAGTAGCTCGCGGAACTAAGTTTCGATCTGGAGCACTGCATGAAATATTTGTGTAATAGAACAAAATTCATGCGGCCCGCGGGTCTATGCAAAATTCAAACTTATCATAAACCGTTCAAAGGGCCTTCCCGAGGAATCTCATATTCCTACAGCGAGCCTGAAATTTTTATCGCTCCTGGAGCCCGCAAACACTACTTTGCATCCAATAATAACGAGCGGGCCGCATGGAGGACGCGAAACACGGATTAAAACCGCTTTATTCCAATCCAGCGGGGAGTATCGGCCTTCGATTATCGTCCGATCGAAGTGGCGGAATGTCCTCGGACTTGTTGGGCGAGTTATTTATTAACGAAAAACGCGAAGGAGATTCTTAACGCTACTTTGGAGACGTATTTAAGTGTACTGAATGTATCCTTAACGCTTGATCTGCTAAAACTGCAGTTCGTAAGTGAGCATTTTGTGCTATCGATTCATCGACACCTCTTCTTAATAGCCTTTTTCTTTGAGGATTCACGTGGTGTACATAAGTATATCCAGAAAGTGGCTTGTAGCTTTAATGTTAAATAAAAAATGGGCGTAGAAAAAATATTCATAGATTAATATATTAACCTACACCGTGTAAGAAACTCAAGAAAAATCTCGAGAACCACTTCGTCAATTTTCCAAAGAAATAACTGTCATTTCCCCACTTTGATATGTACAATGTTAACTAAACTGATAACATACGTGATAAGATTGCGACGATATCCAGAAGAACTGTGTAGGTCACGGATGTGTTTACTCCCTCTTCGAGGGCTAATGAACATTTTTATTTCTACATTAACGCGATTTGTTGGCTGCAAAATTATTTTCGAGCGGCCAGTTGGAAAGTTTTCCAGTTAACGGGTTAACCGGGGCGATAAGTTCTCGGGCCACGAATACCATTTCATTTATTCGCCGAGGGCGTAATATCGCGAGGAACCGAATACGGGGGATGGCTTCCTGGGAATGGCCGAATTTCATTTTTATTACCGATGGCTCAAGGACTTTTCGCATTTAGCATTCGCGAAAGTAGCTCCGAAGTTCTTATTGGGAAATCATTTAAGTCGCACAATGCCATCGTAATGCGAATATCAGGGCGGTTATAAGCCGCTTTAACCGCGCTGGCTTGAGTGAAACTTTCTCAAAGGCGGGTTGCGAAGATGCGGAGGTAGTTTTGAGAGGAAACGAGAGTATGTGAGAGTATCTCGATATCGGCTGGGTTAGAATCCTCTTCGTTTATGGGTTACGTTTATGCATTTCTGCGGCATTAAAACGCTTCTAAGCCCTCAAAAGTTGCTCGATTTTTCTCCGTATTTATACTGCGCGTACTTGAGGAGCCTTTGTCTTCCAGGCCCTCGAAGCCCATTGGGTTAGTCAAACACATTTGTCACGGTGGATACATGGATATATTTTGTACGCCTCCCTCATTAGATTCTTGTATCGGGTTAGGTTAAACGATTACCAAGGCTCTTCTCGTTGTTTCGTGACACTTCGCTTCGAAAACTCGGTGGTAATACGAATTACTCAATCTATTAATTACCATTGGAAATATTTTGGGACGCTTCTTTTTTATTTATTTCTACCTAATCAGTGGAACTTTCAGTTCTTATCGTTGTACCTAAACGTTTTACTTACCCTCGTAAAGATTAGAAACACAATAAAAATATTTTTCCCTGATTAGCTTACTGTAGGAAATTAATCGATTAGTGCGTTCTTTAGTATGCACTTGGCGTTAAATATATTTTACTCTCGCCCATTCAGAATCACAAATTCTGACCACCGCGCGACACTCCAGAAAGGCGACATACACTTTTGCTCTTTCTCATACTCGATGCTCAAGACTTAGTAGTTCAAGTAACAAATACTAAATCGATTAAAACGATCAGCCTCTCTCTTCTTCTCTTTAAAAAACCTCAACACTCAACGACAGTGTACCTCTGTTACATAACACCTTCAGCCAATCTTGCTCAAGCCTACTAAAGTGTACAATAAAAACCACTCTTTCCATAAACGCTCAAGCACATTTTCAAACGCTCGAAAACCTCGTCCAACGAGAATCACGGAAATTTCGGCCACCGCGCGACAAAGGGGCGGGCAGGGGCGCAGTGCCGTAAGAGAGACGTTTTCTTGGGGCGATCGTCGCTCTCTTAACATCGGCCGTCCGTCTTCCGCGTCGCGCTGAGAAAGACGGGGAGAGGAGTTCGTCCGGCGCCGAAAAAGAGTACCATAAGCGCCGTACGGAAAGAGAAAACTTTTGCCAGGGCGATCTCCCGGAATACCCCTCCCCCTCCCCGCCCCCGGGGGCCGCCGGTGTTTCGGCCTCCCCACGGTCCATAAATTTTAGCAATTTCTGGAGTGCTCCCTGCCTCTCCTTTCCTCCTCCTCCCCCCCTCCTCTCCTCCCTCGCAGGCGCCCTTTCTCAGCGGCGCGGCAGTGGCGGGAATAATAACGTGACGACGGAGGGCCCAATTGTCCCCTAATGCCGCGAAGTTTCTATTCAGAGCATCTTTTTGTGCGTTACTACCGGCGGACGTGGGAGTGAAAGTCATATCTTGCCGTGGCGGCTGGAAGGGCAACCTTGCAATTCAAGCGAGCAACGTGGGAGGGTTGCCAACTCCGCCGTATGATAATGGAGCCGCGATGCCGTGCCTACTCGATCTATATACAGGCCCCCGCGTACGGATTGCATATACGATATTTAGGGCTTTTCCCCATTGCCGATTTCCCCCCGCGCCGCGGCCAGGAACAATGGGCGCTCCGGGAGGGGCGCCAGGTAGACCGAGCTCGATAAATCCGCGCGATGCGTCTGGTGAAGTAATTAGATCGAGGATGGCGTCGCATCGAGGGTGGGGGATTTCTTCGAGGATGGATCTTGATGTAGTATCGTGAGGGCGACTTGTTGAATCGTGTGCCTAGATCGAGGGTCCTTGGGATGGTGTTGGGGGTAGGGGTTTGCTTCGGATGTGACGAAGGATGGAGGATGGTTTGAATCGTGAAGGTGCGACTGGGTTTTTTTAGGACGAAGAGGTTGAGCTTTGGAGGGAGGTTGGTGGGAAGAATGGTGGGTATGTAAGATTGTCGAGGATGGGTTGGGCTGATTATCGGAGGTTTGGATCGAGTTAAGGTATTGATTCTTGGTTGTCTGAGGCGATCGGTTCTTTTTACTGGGATTCTGGTGGCTTCGTTGAGTGCGGATGGAAACGATGGCGAGGAGGTGAAGGAGGGAGGAGGCGGATTTTGGATATAGTTTATTAATTACGTAGAATTAAAAGAAATCACGATTGAGTGTCATGGTTGAATTCGAATTGGTATGAGCTGTAGCTAGGAACTTTACAAAAAAATTATCCGTATATATTATCGAACTTGGTATTAGTTTTCACTTCTTAAAAATCCATAGAGACGTTTGATCGTCTTGTTTTCAACCTCTTAATCAAAAAAGAATAAACAAAAAATCATTCGATATCAAGTAGACAAAAAATAGTATAACATGTATATATCAGAGTATAAAAGCAGAAATTAAAATAGATTCACAAACTGCAGTACTAGATTATCATCCTCCTCTCAATTTTAATATCCTCGTCACAGCCATAATATTAACCCTTGTTTCCTATTTTTATTCTAACCTTAATTAACTAAATTTCTGTTCCCATACACTCGACGTATAATTTGTATAATTTTATATCTATACATTTCTAACCTTTTGTACATTTTCGAGAAGTCCCCTGGCAACGTTTCCTCTCTATTGTTTCTCCAGCGTTACGGTGTTTGTTTGATTTGGACCGTAATCCCTGTCACGGGCGTGATTTGTTACGGGGCTTAAAGTCGTTAGGAGAATCGAGGATCGCGTTTAGGAAGGCAGAGGAGAGCTTCCGTCTCGAGGAGCAGCGAGTGCTCCTTGCCAACTTTTTTATATGATAATAGGCCTGATATTAAGGGGGACATACGCGCGAGCATACGTACTTACTCGTGTCTAAGTTTCTTGCTCGCGGGCCGAATTTTTGGCGGTTGGCTACCGTTATTACTTTTCATTCCTTGGAAATCCCTCGTAAATCGTGCCAGGGTATAATTATCTCCTCCGGTCGTGGCCCGATCCGATGCGTCATTGGCGCAAGCCCTTTGAAGGTATCTCACTTTTCGATTAAAATCCCAGAGAAGCCGTACCATCCTTGCCTTTCTCCTTCGTCCTTCTCGGAGCCATCGAGGATGAATTACAGACGTTATACCCGGAAGGATATGGCGAACATAAGTCTCCCCCCTTAATGATGCATTTACCGTGAAATTGTTCGATCGTGACACTCTTACCTGCATTTACACGTATCCGTAATTACTGCTAATGTAAGGACAAGGGAAGGTAATTCGTACTTCGAGGAATAATTCGAAATGCCTTTAACGCAGGATACATCGCCTGGCTGAATGTAGCAACTATGTCGTTTGCTAAGCCAGTTAGTTTCCCCACGAAACAAATACCCTTTAATCAGCGTCAAAGCCTAAGGACGTACTCCATTTAATTCTCTCGAATCGGAAGATTCTAGATTCAGCGCCTTCCAACCAATCGGAATACTCGAGATTAAGAAAACAGTATCCAATCACGGTATCCTAGACTCGGAGAATTCTATCCAATCGGAACGCTCTATTTTCACACTATTCCATCCAATGAGAACACTCCGTACAACGACAACCCTTTCAAATCCCACATATTCCATCCAATCGGGACGTTCTGTACGATTAAGCAGGAGGAAAAATCACAATATCGTACTTTCAGGAAACGATTACGATCTACGTTTGCACAGGACTTTCCTTTCCTTCCAACCCCCCATGATTATCCTCCCACGAGCCTCATCGATATCGTTATCGTAATGCGTCGCGAATTCTAAGAGTGCCGCCCGCCATATCGCGGTTTCCGGACAATTGACGCGACAGATGCGGAGCTCGGTTGTACCTACAAACGAGCGCGCGCGTGCGGATACACGAAAACAGCTGACACGTGTAATTTTTATCGGACAAAACGGCCGAGGAGGAAGTCACGTGGCGCGATAAACGCGTCCCTCGTTCGCGCTAGGGCCCGGTACATTTCCGGTGCGATGGCAATTCGACGCATCCTACGTTTCGGTCCCTCATTGTTGTGTATCTCGGAAAGCGTTCGACGTGCCGATATGGGAAACGTGAAACAGGACGCCGCGGGGTGTCTGCCTCGAAAAGGAAGCCACTGAATGAAATCTGAACGGGGCGGCGGGTCGAAAATGGGGGGATGTTCGCCGACGAAAACCGGGGAGAGAAGGGGACTCGACGCCCGTCTCTGTGCGCTTCCATTTCTAATTGCTCGACGGAAGCGACTTATCTTGTACCATCGGCTACCTGGGGCGCTGGAAATGTTAGAAGCGGAGAAGACATTTTGGCTCTCGCTTTGCGAGCCTTTGTCGAGGATCCTTTCCTCGTCTCGTTTAGGAGGGCTCGAGAAAGTCCCGTCGATATCCATGGATAATATTTTCCCTCGCAGCGGAATACCTGCTCTGACGTTCGCATTCGTAAAAATTTATATATTGAGTTGGCAAGTAAGTGCGGATTTATGATTTTACTCTATAACTAATAATAAATAAGAGCTACGCAACTGAACTTCACAATTTTGTTACCCAATTACAATCAAAATATGAAGCGTGAAAATAGCAGCGTTCGTTTGACATTTCGAGTACGTAAATGTACCTAAAAATGGTACCGCACAGTAAAATCCGTGATTACTTATTTTCCAACCCAATATTACATAGTTTACAATACAGTAATTTGCTCAAAAAGTTCAAAGGTCAAACTCATCGCGGTCAGCATAATCGAGAACATTATCCCTCGAACGACATTAATTCGAAGGTGGGTGAAAATTAGGCGAGCTTATTATAGACGAACCATAATTAATCATCCAGTCACGTATAACGATTCGATTCAGCTCGATCAAAGTTAAATCCATTCGCCCACGCGACGAAGCGAAATTGAAGAGTGTCTCTCCAAATGTAAATACGCTGTTCATTCCAGTGGGCTATAATAACGTCATCGTCGTAAGAGCTCTCCTCTTCAGCGCCGGCCTAATTTTTATTTATCGGTTATTCATCGAGCTTCCCTTTCGTCGAGCACGCTTTCAGCGGGACGCTTCGCGGCGAGCGCCCGTCGGTATTAACCGAAAAGTGCGGCCTCTCGATAGGTATAATGGACGAGTACGATTCGCCCACGTCGAAAAGAAATTACGTGGCCGACGAGGACCGTAGGCGGATTCGGTGCGTTTCCGATAAACTGACAGCTCGACACACCAGTTTGGCGCTGCACTTTGCGATTTTCATTGTTGCGTATCTTGAAAAGCCGATACGCGAAACACAAAACAAAGCGCTCGAGGGTATGCGCCTCGAAAAGGAAACCAGTGAACCAAATCCGAATGTACAAAGAGCGGCAACAAGAGAGGAAAATTATCGGGAACTGAGTCCGTGTTCGCCGACCTAACAAGCGGGCTTTTTAATGGTCTGGGCGCAAACTGTTTCGGGCCTATCCTCGCGTATCATCCCGTTTATTATTGTATCCCCCCCTTTTCGCTGAGCTCAGTTTAAATATAAATTACGCGGTGTCGGTGGCGGCCAACAATGCGCCAGCCGAATAATCGCGAGGTAAGGAAGCTCGTTATTTCGATACCTTCCTTCGAAGACTTTCGTAATCGTTAAGCTCAACAAGTCGACGCGTAAAAACGCGAGGAGGAAATCGCTAATTAATCTACTTCAAAGGGAAGGGAGCATTGGGCAGGGCAGGTGTCGTGCATAATTCTATCTTAACAATGGGAGTTTAAGTAAATCAGCAGTGTATATTTCTCTTCTTTTATTGTGTTGTTATAATATCTCTTTTTATTTAAGAGTTGAATACATGTGTTTTAATAATATCCATTTAATACCTGTCACTATCTCTGCATTCTCGAATTTTCGAATACGCGTATCGTATATATATATGGACCGTTTATTTTGAAGGTGGTGTAAGTCCATTTTTTTTTAAAATAAGGTATCACGTGATTTATGCTTTAATGTAAACTTTTTTTTTATAACCAGTGAGTATTTAATACCTTAAAAAATACCAACGCTTTGTTCTATTTAATATTGGCCGATAAAAGAAATTGCGTAGCCATTGATTATGAAAGTGGTGTAAGTTCAATTTAGATAGACAGGTGGTAAGATCAGTGGCTACTGCTTTTTACATTCGTACAATATACAAGTAGAAACATTGCCACACTCGGTAATATTAACCGATATTTTTTGATCGACAAATATGCTAACCTTTCATTTTCTCGAAACAAGAGAAAATGGACTTACACCATTTTCAAAATAAACTTATATA
>JBCFXI010002501.1:9519-21737 GCA_038496175.1 Ampulex compressa | reverse complement strand
TATATATTACATTACTACATATATATATGAATAAGCATAACCTTCTCCCAAACAACTGAAAATTTCTGCCCCAAACCTCGCGCTTATCGAATTTCACTCAATGACGCATTTCGAGGCGATTACTTTTTCTCACGCAAAATGAAAAAAAAAAAGACGAGTACCAGAATACATAAGTCACCATCTCATCCACGCGCAACTACACTAACTCGATAGTCCAATCCCCAAAGTCGAAATTTCGCAACACTTTTTCACCCGTCGTGTATCTCTACGCAGAGATTAATAAATTCACATAAAATATCGCACAAATTTCGTTCCAACCTCGAGCATCAGCGAATTTTCCTTGGCGAGTTTCGACAATGGCTGCTTTTTCTCGTCGAGCTACACGAGAAGTCAGTCGAGTATTTGCTCGCATGCATACCGGGTGTGCCGATCGCTCCGTGGGACAAAATCGCCGAGCGAAAGCGCGGCCCTGCCTCGAAGTACATCCCGATCCTTGGGAGTAATGCGGGGAATCCTGGTGTACGAACTCCCGGATACTTGGAATTCCGCGTTTAAGACGTCCGGAGTGCATCGCCTGGCTCTACCTCGATTGATCGATATAACGCGGCAAACCCGCTCGTACAATTAAGCAGCCGGTTTAATGGCGCGGTCTTAAACGTCGATACACCCCCCCCCCCGCCTCTGGAACTATGTTGATGAAACTACGGCTCATTGCGCGACGGATGTTGATATTGAGTTAAAGCCCGGCGAATCTGTCTTTCTCTGAAATTTCTTGAATTTTATCGAACCCGGTTTTTCTCCGAGATTTCTCGAGTTTTCTTGATCAGGCTTTTCTTGGAATTCCTCGAATTTTCTGGAATGCGGTCTTTTTCGACATTTCTCGAATTTTCCGGAATGCGGACTTTTTTGAAATTTCTTAAAGGTTCTTGAGCCTGTCCTTCTTAAGATTTTTTGTTTTCTTTTTATATTCGGTTTTTCTTGAATTTTCTCGAATCCGGTCTTTCTTGAAGTTTCTTTTTGAAAAATTGTGGAATTTTTAGAGGGTTTTTTTCCTCCGAGACTTTTTACAATTTTATTGTATGTTTTGACATAATGATGCATTGACATTTTCCCTTTGTCCTCTTTTTGTTCGAGGATGTATTTAGTGCGTCGAAATATGTCTGGAAAGTGAGTAGCGAGTTTGGTATTGAGCTGCGATATTTTTTAAAAGTCGGAGAAGAATATAAATGCTAGGAAAGGTGAGCGGTACAGTAAGCTATGTATATGCCACCGTATGGCGGACGTCAGTCTTGAGCTGTGATATTTTGTGAATGTCAGAGTAAAATAGAAATGCTAAATGCTGCACGATGGCATGCGTTATTCGTAACGCGCTGAATGTTTCTTTTTTAACTGTTGGATTCAAACGCTATATAGCAATGAATATACATAAATCGTTTATACGTTAATATTTGGGTGACGTCACTTTTAAACTCTGATATCTCGAAGGAAACTGAACCCCGTTAGAAGATTTCTGTACCTGTCAATGTTACGCGGATAAATGCGAGAGAAGTGAAATTCGCAAAATCACAAATATAAAAAACAGTTTGCACGTCGCTCCACCATTAAAGTTGTCTCCAAATTCCATTATTTGAGGAATATCGGTGGAAGCACGTTTCGGCTTTCCCAGATGGAAACCCTCCGTTTTATCAGCTTAAACTCTCGGCGCTTTTAACTTCTGCATTTTTGCGAACATTTTTCCGATACTCACGTACAGCGCTTCATTACGAAGTTTCATAACCGGTATGAAATTTAATTTTTCCGCCCTTTATCGCGCGATTTGTCTTTCCCTCTGCGCCCCTACGTCCGCATCGGCCCTTCCGATGGCGGCGAAAGCAATTTCAATCGCGTAAATAATCCAAGGCCCTAACTCGATTCGCCAAAGTCGTTTAAGTTTGCCCGGAATTTAACTTTTAATCACCAGCCAGGCGAGTCTCCGGAGTTCGAAGTTCTGCTCCAGTCAGATATGGAGGTGAATTGGCCTATTGTTCTGTCCATGTCTAACGCCAACTTGTCTTCGCATTTCCTGGCCACTCCCGGGGAGCCACCTGTTGACAAACTGCGAACAATCCGCGACAACCTCATTATTGCAATCCCAGGGAATGCAAACAATCGAGATCGGTTGGCAAAAACGACTTCTCCCCCCCCATCCTTTGTCCATTAGCCATACCAGCCACGAGGGCGTCATAATTCGAATTCCCTTGGGAGAGAAATTCATTGATCCTCTTGCTGTCAAAAGTTAGGCGCCATCTTTTCTTGCTACGTCACGAGCAATGGACATAAAGAATCAATAGACTTTCCATTCGAGATTAATTACGCGCTTAGTACTAATACAGTATTATAAAAGGTGGGGTATTTAAAAGTTTCTTTTTAAAAATGTTATAAAATAAGTCTGCATCGATGTTAAAAACAACATTTTTTTTAGTGTGAAGTTTGGAGTCTCCGATTTAAGAATAAAAACCAGAATGATTTAGAGAAGGAATTTAGATTAAATTACAGATTTAAGAGAAACGAACCAGTAGATCGCCCGTCCTACATTTACAAGCTCGAAGAGAGGGCTGGTGTAATGTTACACATTTCTAAAAATTACGATATATTATTACAATTACAAATTACGATACACTTCTGCCAAATTGTACATATGTTACCGTGAAAGACCGAAATTGGATAATGTCGACTTTCACCGGTGAATGTCCGGTGTACACCAAGCGACTATGTGAATGTCGACATTTTCCAGATTTCGATCTTTCACGATAACATATTTACGTATAGGTTAGAAGGTTTTATTGTACGTTAGACGTTTCTATCGTAGGTTAGAAAGTTTCAAGTACGAGCGTTTAGCATTGACTTTCAGCCTTGCCGGACTGATTAAGGTTCTCCTTGTTAATCTGCCGCAGGAATTTCCCCATCAGGATGTGGTACATGGAGTACAGGGACTTTAAATACGGCGCGGACGCTGTGAACGATCTTCACGAGATTGGCCATTACACGCAAGTCGTTTGGGCGACGACGCATCTCGTCGGCTGCGGGGTCAGCCACTGTACCGGTGGCACGGGTCCCTTAGGCAAGGATTTCTTCATGTACGTTTGCAACTACGCCCCCAGGTACGTATCCGCTTTAAAACCAAGCGAATTCATGTAAAAAGTATTGTTTATCGTATTCGCTTGGGTCATCGATTCACGCGTCTTTTACTACAACGATTTATATAGCCAAGGATCTACGGTTTAATCCTCTAATTCACAATTCCACCTTGAGACGCTTAGTCGCATATAATCGAGTATATATTTTTTATAGTATACCAACAATTATACTAATACACCAATAGCCAACATTTAAATACAGATTTATTTTCATATATATTTATATTCATGTTTATATATATTGAGTACGGATATATTTATTATATAGGGGTCCTCAATTATACGAGGACAATTTTAGCGCGACGATGAAACTATTGGGTATTGGAGGGTTAATGAGAGTTTGGAGGTCGATCGAAATTTAAGCATATGTGTAACGAGGAAAAATTCAGGGGTGGCGATCGAATATACATTCAAAACCATTGCTGTACATACGTAGTACTTATCTACATGATGATTCGCAATAGACAGATGATTCGAATTACTGTACATACGTAGCTACTTATCTACACGATGATTCGCAATAGACGGATAATGTTGTCGAGTTTCGTCGAATTGTTTTACGTGCAGTCTATGTAAGATGTTTTTGGAGTCAAATCTACTTTGCTACCTATTCCAAATCGATGGGTTATGAAGACGAGACTTTCACGCGAAAATTCCTCTATCGACTTATTTAACATATCCCCTTGTCGTCCCTCCTCGATTTCAATTCGTCCGAGATCTCCTCCTCGAGTTTTGGCGCGAGAGGAAATTCGTCGGTGATCCGCGACGAAGTTACGACATTAGGAACCGACAAAACGATCCCATACGGCATGAGCATGCACAAAGCGAGTGGCCAGGGCGTACGGACAAAGGAATGCCAAAACAAACCCGGCGCAGGGAGGATCTCTGACAATACGCGAGTTTGTGAAGGTCTGAAACATGTAGTATGTACATTCACTCCAACCTCCCGGAGATTGCACTTCTCTGCGCATTCACCTAGCTCCGGCCCTCGGTTTGCTCTTTTCTTGTTTCTGTTTGCCCCACAGATTGTCCAATGAACATATTCGACTGGGTCCCTGGCCATTCGCGCCCCTGGTAAACACTCTAAAAATGTAATCTGCTAAACACACGCGCTGCTTCGTGAACGAATTGTACTTACCCTGACTCGCTTCGATATGGATCGAAGGGGAGTATCTTTGGTCTTTCGTTGGATCCTGATAGAATCGAGCTCGTCCGTGGCTAGAGCGCGAAAATTGAATCGAGGGTTTGTCCTGCATCTCATAAGGTTTCGAATGTTTATGGGAAAATAAGAAGAAAATCGGACTCTTATGAGAACATTTTGTGAGAATATAGGATATTTTCTATAAGAAGTACGCATCTTTCGGGATATACTATCATTCAAACTGAGCAGTAAAATGATCGAGTGTCTGAACACTCGCGTAACTCTTAAAATACACGCGAGAAGGGATTTCGATAGGAAACACGGTTTTACAATTGAAAATTGTAAACTTTGCATTGTTTCATCAAATATGCGCATCGAGTAAATGGCCTCCACGGCTTTCCTAACACATACACACTCTTTTATTGAAATTTCCGGGTCTCGCGTGAATTTTGGAACACCCATTATATACTTAAAATCGATTACTAAAAACAAAAAATAAGTTTCAACATGGCTTACGATATCTAAAAACACCAAGCCCTATAGCTCAAGGTTTATAAAGCCAGAAACGCAGTATCCAAAGGCATAATACTCATCATAGACGTGCTATCTTAAGCTTCTTCCTTCTAAATGGCTTCCAAATGGCGACTACAATGGTCATCGTGATGCAAAACCAGGCGAGTCGAAAAAACGAGGGGGAAAGATTCAAATCGTTGCATAATCGCTACTGCGCCTGCGCCATAATTCTCGAAAGTGGCGCATAAAAAGTATCCTTATCGGCGACCGTTTCAGGGGCTGGCGGAGGGGAGGGGGCGGGCAGGAGGGGGGCGGGGCCGAGGGTCGAGGGGAGGGGAGGAGGACCAAACTGGTCGCGAAATTCCAATCGGAAGGGTCCAACGGCTGCGCTCCGGGGCATAATCCGGAAAATTGCGGGCGCGAAATGAATTTACGAGCGCACCAGGGTAATTCAAATTTTCCTCCTCTTGCGTTTCCTCTCTCTCTCTCTCTCTCTCTCTTTCACTTTTTCCTGCTTTTTTCTTCCGCTCCCCTCTTTTTTTTCCCCCTCTGGCCGCGGGTATCGCGCAGAGAAAATATCGCGGGCACGCGGTCCTGGGCCACGAGGAGCGGCGCCAGGAAGCGCAGAGGACGATAAAGGGACGACGAAAGTACGAAAATGTCCGATGAAGAGTCAGGAAGACGTTGTAGATTTTTAAATTCTGAACCACACCCTTTATAAGCAAGAGGATTTTCCGATATCTTTACAATGGAAATGCGCAAAATCAAATTTCTCTCGAGAGATCACGAAAAACGAAGTTCGTTAATGAAAAAGCGCTATTAAGATTCCTGTTATCGGCAAGGTGTTTGCCCAAATGGGCAGAACGGAGTACAGTAGCGTGGTTATTTTTACTTAAGCCCCGAATCGGCCGATTTTCCGATACTTTTCTATCGGGAATACTCGCAGTTGAATTTCCTCTCCGAGCACTCTAAAAATGGAGTTCGTAATTAAAGAGGAGCCAGCGAGCTTCCTAATATCGGCGAGTTTTCGTGCCGGAGATACAAAAAATTGGCTACAGCTGTGCGGTTGGACTGTTCGTCGCTCGTGCAATAATGGCGCCCATTGTCTCAGCAGGCTGGTATAATACTTCGTTCCACGAGCTTAACGTTCCAGGATCGCAGATTATGCGACATTCACTTTTATTTCTGTCAATAAAGCCCTCGATTTGTTTCCTTTCTCGCCCCGCCGCGGCTCCTTTATCGGGTATTTTTTTTGTCGCCACGCCGGGTAAATATTATCCTTCCCGACAATGGACCAAAGGACCAGCAAAATTCGGATCTCGCTTCGTACGACCCGAGTCCATTTAACCCTCCTCCCCCTCGTGGAAATTACGTGGGCGATTCCTGTCCTGCGAACCCAATAGTATTTGGAAACCATTAAGTACTTGGGTGGTAAAGTTGGAAGCAAAGCGTGTCCCGCCTGTATTTATACTCAGCACAGTGTTATTTTATCCAGTGTTTGTGTTATTTTCTATATTCATCCTCGACGAACATTAAATACAATCTTGGTTGGCTTTAACACTAGAACTACCAGCCACTTTCTGCGGATATTTAGAAGATCACATACTTAAAAAAAAAGAAGCAAGTAAAAGGACATTTCAGTAAATCAAAATGATGATCTAAATACCGCATGAAAATCGTGGAAAATCTCAAAAACTACATCCTTATAAAGCACACATCTTTAAAAAAAAACACACACACATCTTTAAAAAAAAGCGGAGAGTAAAAGGAAATTTCAGTAAATCAATGATCCAAATACCGCATGAAAATCGTGGAAAATCTCAAAAAATACATCCTTATAAAGTACCACGATTTTTTAAAAAAACGACTGACGAGTCATTTTGACTCGTTCGGCAGTTCTAGTGTTAAAGTGATCCACAAAACGTTATCGATCGATCTACGAATCGATCTACAAAGGCACAGGTTTACATACTTTTGCACCCACGAGTATTCAAAATTCAATCCCCGCGTAGATAGAATTTTCCAAGGGGCCGATACAATCGCGAAAATCGTATAACAGTACAATTTACAATATATATTACGCAGTGCAATATGAAAAACGTAGTGTCGATGGGTAAAGAGATTTGCTCAAGGTGATTCGAAGCAGCAGACAGATTGAGAAACCCTTTAGCGATACAGGAGAAAAGGGCGGTGCGGGATCACAATGGAGCCGTTAAAAAGTAGAAGGAGAATCTGAGTTGCGGCGAGTTACAAATCCGGGCGTTGTGCGGCATTGTTGCTTAAATGGCACGCGCTTCCACCCTCCGATATTTCCTAGGATCCGCACAATGGCACTGCTTTCCATAGACAAGCCGGCCTTTCAGGGCGTCCGTTGAATCGGCGCAGCGGAGTCCGGGCAGTTCTCCAAAGGAGAACAGATCCGAGCGGTGTTCCGTCGTCAAATTGTACTTCACCGATGAAACGAGCTCTTGCACTGCGAGGACACTCCTCGAGGATTCGGGCTAACGCTTGCGGAATTCTCGAGAGTTATGCTCGAAACCGTGGAGGAGGCAATGGCCGAAATGACCGACCACTGTTCCTTATTCAAGGCGCAGTCAACGTGGCGCAACTTTTTGCGTCCTTTATCTACGAGGTTTGAGAGTTAAATCGAGAGAATAACTGTCTTTGCTAATCCTTCAGAATAATAAATGAGCGATTGTTTTAAGAAATTGCGCTACTCGAGGACTCTTTATGATTTTTTTAGAAATCTATTGTAATGCGTGGATTTATTTTATATCGATTCATCGGCATTTTCTGTTCCCCTTTTTCACGACTTATGCGATGCCAAAGACACGTCTGACACGTGAGCGATAAATCGAGGATAAATGGCGAACATTCGACACCCTATGCCAAAGTTGATGTAAGACTCAGCGCGCTTATAATGTCTCTGCTTAAGCAATTCAGCGTATTTCAGATAAATTAATAATGAGCACGAGGAGCGTCGAGAGAGCGTCATGCCAGGGCTGAAACCCTCGGGGCGCACAAGTCGGCGTCCCCGAAGTAGTTCAAACAAAGGTTTCGCGGTTCTCGGCGAAGCCAAGGCGGTCTCATTTGTTCCTCCGCAGTTTCTTTATGCGCCAAATATATGTGTACGGAAAGTTATGCGTCCCACGGAGGGAGACCGAGGTGGAAAGATTTAGGTTTCGTAGGAAGTCGCATTCTGAGGAGAGATTGCGAATAGACGATGTTACGCGAAATTATCGCCGTAAATTGCTGGTGTTTATTCAGGTGTATATATGGAGCGTGGATGTATACTATTGTGATGTAATATATTTTACGTGTATATACACTGTTGTAATGCAATGTTGATGTGTGTGTGTATACTATTGTAATGTAATATATTTTACGTGTATATACACTGTTGTAATACAATGTTGGTGTGTGTATGTACTATTGTAATGTAATATATTTTACGTGTATATACACTGTTGTAATGCAATGTTGGTGTGTGTGTATGTACTATTGTAATGATCTTTCTGCTTTTTTTTTTCTTTTGGTATACTGTATGATATGTTAATTAAAAATTATTTCCAGCTTATTTTACATTTCTACTCCTGTATGTGCCTTATCACGAACCCTTCTACTCTTACTTTCTTAGCGGACTTTCTCTTTCGCTTTCTACTATAAAAGTGTTTCCTTTCGCTTTCTGCATTTGACCGTTCACTGTCGCTTACCAAGTCTCACTGTCCTCGCTATCTTGACTTTCTGGTCGCGCCTTTGGCCCTTCACCTATCGTCTCTACGATTAGACCTTCTTTTTCCACGAGTGTTTTTCACCACTTATCGATAATATACACAAATCTTATATTCCACAGTTTCTAAACTCTTACAATTTATATATACATATATATATATTTATTTATTTATTTATTATATATATATATATATATATATATGTACGTATATATGCTGTGTTTAAATCGTGGATAATTGAAATTGAGGATAAACGCCAAGTTTGTTCGCAAACTCGAAAGCATTCGATTTTTCTCTTTGGCCGTCAGTCCGGTTGAACAATAGCGAATCATGGATAATGAATGGGAAAACAGCTTTGCCCGAATAAAAGCTTACCCGTGTATTATGAATAAATGTATCCGTATAAATCTGCATTCGAATGAGCCACTACACTAATGCCCTCTTCATTTAGTGGAAGGGGGAATAAACTTCGGCCGCCAATCGGGCCTTCCTTCCTTCAAAGCGTCCGCCGCCAATTTACTCCACGTTTAATGGACAAAACAAAGGCTAACTCGGATAAACGTAATATATAGTCGCGCCTAATAAGTTCTATATATTCGATCAGCATTCGTGACGAATTGCACTATCCTTGGATAAGCTGATACTATTTGTAAATATTCCGTGTTTATTTTTTCGATCAATACCAACAACGATATCTCATCTCATTACACGGTTATTGGCTGCTTTGTGATATTCGTGCAAGTATAGCATACGCACAATAAGTAGCAACACGATCCATAAAAAAAAATGGTGTATGTGTGTGTGTGTGTGTGTGTTCGTGCATGTATAGCATACGCACAATAAGTAGCAACACGATCCACAAAAAAATCTGTTTGTGTTTGTCTTTGTGAGTGTGCGTGCGCGTGCGTATGCGAGTGTTTGTTCGTGCACGTATAGCATACGCACAATAAGTAGCAATATGATCTATAAAAAAAAATACGTGTATGCGTGTGTGTGTGTGTGTTTGTGCACGTATAGTATACGCATAAGTAGCAACACAATCCCTAAAAAAAAAATTGTTTGTGCGTGCGCGTGTGTGTGTTCGTGCACGTATAGCACACGCATAATAATTAGCAACACGATCCCTAAAAAAGAAATTTGTTTGTGCGTGAGCGTGTGTGTGTTCGTGCACGTATAGCACACGCACAATTAGTAGCAACACGATCCATAAAAAAAAAATTTGCGTGTGCGCGCGCGTGTGTGTGCAACCAAACGACGTTAAGCTCGCCCATAAAATTAGGACATCGGGTATTCCCGCGTATAAGATGCCGGGCGCTTCAAAGTTGGCGCCGTGTGAGATTGATGCAATTAAATTTGAGCAAGCCGAGAGCGGGCCCGAAAATCCTCCAAGAATTTCCCACGCACCGCGCATCCGTAACCGGGCTGCAGTCGCCGCCTTAGTTGCATTAAACTAGGTAACATCGGCGCTGGAGTCACGACTGGCGCGTTCTTCTCGGGCGCATCGCGGGGCTTTTTGTTACAGCACGTTTCTCCAGCTGCACTTGACGCCTGACCTATTTCGCCTTATTTCTGCCGCCTTTCTCGCGAAAGGTGAGCCGCCACAATCCCCACGCGTATCAATCCCGGGGAACGAGGTTGGTCATCCTTCTCCTTTGGAAAATGACGCTGCAGAATAACGAGAGAGAAAGGGAGAGAGAGAGAGAGAGAGGGATGCAAGATACAGAGTCAAAGGCACGATCCTCCTGTACCTTTGAGAGGAGCGGAAAAGCTTTCGTTCGTACAACAGAAACATTTTAGGTACTCCTGTAATAGGTTCCTATGCAGAAACGGATTCTGGCTGCATTCACGGTACCTGCTGTTGATGACGAGCCATTAATCTTTACGCGTATTAATGGTCAAAGGCATGATTTCCGCGTCGCTTTGAGGGTAAGGGGAAAGCTCTCGTCCCCACTGTAGAGGCATTTTAGTTATTCTGCTAATAGATCACTCCGCGGAAATAGATTCCGTCCGCATTTGCCCCGCTCGACAAAGATATTCGAGAGTCGCAAGGATAAAGCGAGGAAACCCAGATTTCACGGTAATTTTCAGCAATGAATCAAACTCTCGATTGGTGCAACAGTGGTTTTTTATATATCGATATAAAACAGGGTGATGTTTGAATTAATTCACGATTCATGTACATCCACCTCCATCCTTTAAACCTAATCTCTCCTTCAAACTTAATTCCCCGAAATTCTTTTAAGCGTACAAACCCCACTCGTTGCCCCGCTCATCGCCGGAAAAAACATCGTAAAAAAGTGTCGGAAAAGTCGCGGGGAAAATTCGTGGTTGCAGCCAGTTTGTGTTCCAGAGAGATAATTCAGCGGCTTCGTTTCGTCACGTCGCGGGATTATTATAGTACCTTTACGTGTCTCACCTCGCTCTAAATAATTGCCTTTATCATCCACCACCATAAAAATCAGTCGTGTCGACTGATACCAAGTAAACTCGAGCCTCTCTCTCTCTCTCTCTCTCCAGAAAAATCAAGTCATCGGTCCCACGGATTTCCTTACACTTACAGAGGGATGAGTTTCGTTTACAAAAGGGGGAACTCGAAGCGCGAAAGGGCGAATTCGGTGCTGCGGAGCTTTCCAATCCGCTGAAAAGGTCCAAGGAGAGGGGGGAGGGTTGTGAAAAGGTAGGAGGAAGGGGGGGAGAGAAGGAAGGAGGTTGGAGGGAAAAAAAATGCGCGGACCTTTGGAGGTTTGCGCCGTTGGAAACAAGGGCGCCTCGTCAGGGCGATCATCCCCCAGGTTTCCACGGGTGGAAAAGCCATTCCTCCAGCCGCGCCGTGTACCGCGATCCGCGCTCCCGTGTTCCTGAATAAATAAAGCGTGTCACGTGCCCGCGGTTATCCTTCCTTTTATCCTGGCCCGCTTCCGGGTGCCGTGCTATCTCGTAATTAATTTCGCGAGTACACGCGGCCACGGCCATTTAGATTCAAAAAGTTCCACCGCCAGGGCCGGCACTTCCGCGGGAAAATACTTTAAATGTAAATTAATCGCGGCCCTGGCTCCATTTGGAAATTGGTTTAGGGCTCGTGCTCCGGCCTTCCCCGGGGGGATTGCGCTGCTTTGAAGTGGGAGGAAAGCGAGGAGCGAAGCGGACTTCTGGAATTTCGTGAATCGGAGACGTTGCACGGATTGCCCTGTGTAACGAGGTCTGGTCATTCCTGGATTCTCAGAATTCGTGGATTGGAGGATGCGCGGATCGAGTTGCGCAATGACGTTTCGTAATGGCTATGGATATTGAAGAGGTTAATTTGTACTTCGGATATAGATTGTTTATGGTCTACTTCTGGGTTTTTAGAATTCGTGGATTGGAGGACGCACGGATTTTATTGCGCAACGATGCTTCGTAATAGCTGTGGATATTTTAAAAGCTGATTTGTACTTCGGATAGATCGTCTATGGCTTGTTTATAGGTTTTTGGAATTCGTGGACTGGAGGATGCGCGGATCGAGTTGCGCAATGACGTTTCGTAATGGCTATGGATATTTTAGAGGTTAATTTGTACTTCGGATATAGATTGTTTATGGTCTACTTCTGGGTTTTTAGAATTCGTGGATTGGAGGACGCACGGATTTTATTGCGCAACGATGCTTCGTAATAGCTGTGG
>JBCFXI010002500.1:0-21738 GCA_038496175.1 Ampulex compressa | reverse complement strand
GTTCTATATATGTACATATATAGAACATTTCTCCGACATTATTTCTCAAATAGTGCCACGAAAGGCGTACCTCCTTGTACATATTTGAATCATTTTCATCGTCGGTGCTCTTTCTACGATTTAGTAATTACACTCCATTAATACAGTCATTACTTCTATGATTTACCTGCAGTTAACATAACTAGCTTTTTTTCTACAATTAAATAATTACACTCGTTTATACGAGTACTGTCCATTTCTAATTACACAAATTACATCCCGAGTTCTTCGCTACGTTTTCCACGTAGCCAGCATTCAACTTTCTAAAAGTGAATTAGTTCCATTCCCTTTTTCATGATCCTCGAAGGCGTTCTTAGATACCTTCTTCGATCATCCTTCTTTAATCATCATTACGATAGGGGCTTTATCGAAATTCAGCGATTTTTCTCTTCTGTCGAGGAAAATTTCGTGGGCCGTCCGACGCCAGATTTATCTGTTCGTGGTTAGTAAACAGCGATACCGAACCTTGCAGCAGGCAGCCGCTCGGTCGGATCCGGCGGCCAAATGAATGAATTTGTGCTCTCGCCGGAATTCACACGGTGCTAAATAAATTTCGCGCTGGCTCTCCCTCATGTAGGCTTCCGGCTTGTTCGTTTCATAGAATCTAATTTTAAGCTCGGCGAACCGGATGGACCGATGGACGGGCAACGCCGCTGAACCTCGTTAGCTGCCCGTCTTATGGTAATAATTGAGCCGTCAGGCGCAAAAAACACGTGCCGACCGATCGATTACTCGCCTGGTAATAAGAATATGGACCTACGGGATAATCGAATATCGCCAAACTAGCGGCAGCTATATTGAATTTTGTTGCAGATGAAATCCTCCTCAAGATTCTGGTTATGTCGTAACACGTTTTGAGATCGATGCATTATTCCACGATAGGTTGTAGATGTTGTTTGTTGTCCGCGTGAATGTATATAAAGCAAAATAGATACGGGTAATGGGCTTTTTATTATTGAAGGATCCTTTTTAAGAATTAGTGTATCTAAAAGAATTTGGTGTTCCTTTATTTTACATAGAGTAATAATTGATTAACTTTTAACGAGTTGTTTTCATTATTTCATATATCGATGGCTATTGATTCCGACTTGATTATGAATCTTTGTTTTCTGTAGGTATATTTATCGTTTGTTTATTCTACGTTCTTAGTAACCTTATTGATCTACCGTGGGTTTATATGTGTATGTATACGTAAAAACTGACGCAGCTTGAAAAACATATTTATCTGCAATCGAGAATTTTTAAGTAGAATATAAAAATGTTTAATAAGGTTATGGAGATAAAGGCACATTTTTCTTTTGGTGCATTTTTCAAGAGCGCCTGTTCACACGCCCGTTTGTTTCGACGAATGCTTGGCGACTTTTGTGTCACTGTAAAAATCTCGTTGCGATCCAGCAATGGGAAGAGTCTCATATTTCCGTAACCACGATCCAGATGATTGATCTTCCGGTAAAAACTAATAAGACCAGGGAGTGATTTCGATGTTATCGCCGGGAGAGCATAAAGCAGAACCTCGAGGAGCGCGAGAAAAATTGCAGTATTACTTGTTCGCCCGTCTGTGAATTACTGGTTCGTTGAACAATCCCATTTATACGAATAATCAGAGTGAAGACGCTACGAGCAGCGCGAGTAGTTTTATAGCAGACGTGATATTACACGTACCATGATAGAGGACCGAAAACGGGATTTCCATTCGCCGTGAGATATTTTCGTCGCTAATTTCGATGGACGCTAAGCGATCGATGGTTACTACCGTTTTTATAGGAAAAAGTGTCACGAAGTTTGGACGAATAATAATTTATTATAGACTTTCGCAATACATTTTTTGTACTGAAAAGATGATGATACGTATATTGTCCTCGTGTAAACAGTACATACATTTTAATTTTTAAGAAAAGCATATAAACCTCTTTAATGTATAGTACTTAGATTCGTCGAGTATAGAATAGGACTTTATTATTATCGTAATTTTACAGCTATGACTATCTACATATTTGCAAGAAAGTAATGATAGGTGTGGAGCAAACCAAGTCATAGAAACATTACGTAGTAACCAGGCCTATAGACTGAATTCTGTTTCGGGCTGTGTTTAAGTAATTTGCTTACTACTTATGTCCAACTGAAATCGGTAAATAATGTTCGTAATTATATTATTAATCCATAAATGGATAAAAAGGAGGTAGATATAGGTTACATACTTGTATATATGTTATATTTTTATTTCATCGTTGATATTTCGGGGGAGAGGTGATTATGACCCAGAACCACTTCTAAGTTACAGCCCTAGTGGAAGTTACTGGGCTTCCCGCAAGTTTCTGCATCTCAATTGAAGGATATTGCGTGTTTCTTTCCTATCGTGCAACATGCAATAGACTTGTTCTACGCTTTGAAAGGACCAACAATCTCTTGTTTATACCCGAAGCAGGCGATTATGCGTTGAATAGATGCCTTCCGGGTAAATGATACTTTCAAATTTGCAATCCCTTGAAATCCAGATTGGAAGGGAAAAAGTAAGTGCAGACAATATGCATAAGACTCCATTGACAGATTAGCTTTACGCTATAACGATAGCATCGCATTAACCTACATACTTCCGGAAAAGCATCGCCCGCCTTGGAACAAACCTCGTAACAGAATCGAGTAATTTTCAGTTATCCAAAAGTGGCTTAGGAATTTTCGCGACTTGGCAAAGTTTCTGCATTTCAATCGAAAGATATTCCGTGTGCCTCTCGTATTAAAGACCACGTAGTTTGCCGGCTCTACGTTTTGCGAGCAGTAACAATGCCTCGTCTATTTCCAAAGCGGTTTATTATGCGACAAAGCGAGGTGTACCAGATAAACTATAATTCCAGCCTCATCGTCTTTTGAGATCGGGCTTAGTCGAGTTTGTTTCAAGCTATTCCGCGGGGACGTTTCGGTAATGGCGGGTATAGAAAGGGCCACGATAGATACGCCAGACCTCGGTTGAACGTCTTCACTTACGGCGAAGATTAGTACTAGACACACAAAGCGAGCTTGAGCACGGTTCTTTATGTACGTGTATGTGCACAGGCCCTCTCGAAGCGCTTGCGGTTCTTCGATTGTCGCGCATTAGTATTCACGTTTATTCCAAGCGTTTTCGTAAACTTTGCCGCTTACCGCTACGCCGTTAACTGCAATATACGGTAATTATCGGGAGCACAAGCGGATTTCGGGCGAGAGTGGACGATACTGATATTTGTACGTTTTCTTCTCATCCGCCTATCGGCACATACATGTTTACATAATTTTTTTTGGTTATTTACGTGTATCTACAATTTATTTCTCTTGCCTTTATTAATTCTCCACCCATTTTTAATTTTATAGCTATGAGTCTTACGCGATATTTCGATACAAGCGCATCAGAGTAAAATATTTGTTGTAATTTCTTAGTACCATAAAAGGAAAGTGAAAACATATATATATATATATATATATATATATATATATATATATATATATATATACATACATATATAGTATAGTATAGTATAGTATAGTATTGAAAAATATATTGGATGCATAATAGAGAAAAAATCTTAATCGTTTCATATTATAATATGAAAATATACGTATGCATCTTTATTTTAAATTTACCCCAAAATATGTATCTAATAATCTATTTCGATTATAATATTTTTCAACCCATTATGAGACACGCAGAATTTTCAAATAGAGCTCATATTCTCGTGTGGTGATTTACACTATACCACACTAACTTCTTTTCATTGAAACCTGATGTGCGGTCTGTTAGCATAAGCGTTAATGGCAGAGTCGATGGTGTGCATTTAGAAAGTATGACTTCTGTCATTCAAAATTGGCCGATACCGGTGAAAACGCGGCCCCTATGCTGGTAAAACTGGCACAGAACATGTCCAATGGTTCCTCCTGTTTGTTTGACCGATTTGAATTGTTAGCGGTTCAGGGTGTACATTGCCGATCGTATCTCTCGAACGGGCTTTTTGTTTGACTATTTCTTTTGTATGCAATTTTCGGATTGCCCACCGAGTCCTGGCTCGACATTTTTTTTCAGCTGCCCTTTACACCCACTTATACGGTATACGATACTGTAGTTATTTTGTGAAAAATCTCCGTAAAAATATCTACAAAAAGATGTAAGTAAAAATGACTCCTGTTAAGTGGAAAATTTAAACTTCTATCGAAGCAAAAATAATCGTACTAATTTCAATAGATTGCTATAGGAAAGCATTAAAGAGTATCCTCCACTAGAATTATTGTTCGTGAGATATCTAAGTACTCTACATAAAAATAAAAGTAAAAATTTAAAAAAAGATAAAAAAGAAAGGAATAAAAAAAAATTACTCTATTTAATTATTCAAATACCATAGAAAATTGTGAATGATCTCCAGAAATCCATCCTCATGAAATTTGATCATCTCAAAAAGGAAGCGCGACCTTGTTATTTTTCCGACAGTTCTAGTGCTTAAACACTTCCGGAGAGACAACATAACGAAAATAAGTTTGATGAAACATTTGAAGTCGTAAATAGAATTATACGCGTTCTCTTACATTAATGCGGGTACGCGCTTTAAAAATACTATCTGAACCAGACTCAACGAAAATACGTTTCATCAAAGATGCAGTACGCGTTTGTCCCGATGTTAAAGGACTTTGAAAGGTTTGGTATATCTATATGAGTATACTAATTTATACACGAGGTCGATAATAATTTTATTTGGAATAGAATACATTCTTACAAGTCCTGTCATCGTAACGAAAGATCACCAGCAGGTGTGAGAGATAAAGATAGGCGTTATACGAGCGGTCTCTCGTTCGTTGTTAAGGAGATTTTACAGAAAAAACAATCGTGAAGACGAGAGTCGCGATCCGTCAGCGCTGAGAGAGAGATTGTAGAGGCACGGTTTATGAAACTTGACATAAAACCCCTTTTCTTCTTGCTCCAATGAATTAATATAAGTAAAAACGTGTTATTGTCGAGCAATTCAGTTTACCAGCTGTGTCGGTAATAAAAACAACTATACTACATCATATATTATGAACTTGGCATATTATTTAAGGAAACATAGATGCATGTAAAACTATTAAATTCCTAGTTCAATGAATATTCCAGATGGTCTTGTGTAGTTTGTATTTGAATTTGTCAATAAATATTTGTAAAATGTGGCCCATTTTTAGTTTTCTAGGTATAATTGCAAAATTAATTGTCTTGGGTCTGAATAATCAGAGGGTCACCGAAAGACTGTTCTGTTAACGGTTTATTAAAATCTATTATTGTTCTCCTTTACGTTCTTCTTTAGTAAAATCTCATACACGGGCAGGGATAAATACCAGCAGTGCACGGGTTGAAGTTTCGCGGAGAGAAGCGGCCGTTGAATCGGCAATATTCGGTAACGATGATCGTTCTATTTCAAGAAGTCGAAGGCAGAGGAAGCCGGTATAGAAGCGATAGAGGCGCGTTCCTTAGGCTGACGTCAAACGTTGAATTTCTAAGCCAACTCTGTTTAGTCTTACTCGGAGCCAATAATCTCGCGGTTTGCCTGCCAGTCCCTTTGGCTTCTGCCTGCCAACTTGAATATTATACTTGTCTGCACTTGCTAGGAAAATATGTGCACATACGTGTCGTTCATCCATATTCATTCGAATTTCCATGCCAGCTGCACCCCGTGTTCGAACGGCCGATTTTGATTTACTTCCTGGTATCTACCGTGCATTAATCCTACAGAATTTTAACCGTTTATGTCGGAGACTAAATGCATCTACGATTTGCCTCGAATCCGGACGCGATGATAGAATAATCCGGGCAATCCATAGAACAGAGTATTTTGTTTTATTCATTCTCCTTCTTTTTTAATCAACTCAGGTTTACATATGGAGATTGATTTGTACCATAAGCAATTCGCTTTTTCACTGTCCACCACTAGGCATTAGTTGCCACGTGAATTAATATTGTTTACATAGTCAGTGGAAACATATAGGTAGCGCGACGTAAGAGATTTATTAGATAGATTGGAAAGCACCATTTTTTTTTTTTATTATCCCAGTAAATTCCTTACAGCGAAGCTCGAACCCAACTTTGAGAACACGAACGCGTAGATTTTATATCCGCGAAAATAAACTTCCCTTTCCAAAGTACTTTATCCGTTCCGCGGCGGTTGTTTCGCTCGGTGGTATACGGTGGAAAAAATAAAGAGATTTGTCAAAAGCGTATAATCCACGGAGAAAATAAAGTGGCCGACAGTCTGTTACGTAACTATCATAAAATACCGGCTGCGAGATATACAATATCGAGCCACGCTCAACGTGAACAAATTAATATAAAATACAGCTCGACCGTAAATCATGGTACGAAAGTCCTGACGAGCGCCATCCATCCGTCCAGAAACCTTCCAGCCGTTAATTCTCCCTTGTAAGAATTATGCTGACCAGCCACGCTCGCGTAGGACCGCGAGGGGTAGCCACCGCGAGGTGCCGTGTCAAATGTAAATCAAAGTACAAGTATCAAGGCCCGTCAGCCTCGAAGACCCGTGTCTCGTAATTCATCGGGCTTTGCTCTCGAGCCGGGCGAAGTTCGGCGAAGAAATTCCACGGATAATGCGAGGAAGATTATGGGCCCTTGACTTGTAGACCGTGGATAAATCAATTGCGAGCATAATGGGGGAAGGAGTGGTTTACGAAATTACGGCCGACCCCGTGGGAACCATCGTCGGTGGAGGGGGCTGGTAAGGACAGGCAGGAAGGAGGCGGAATAAGGTGGAAGAGGAAGAAGGCCGATCTCTGGCAAAGGAAGAGAGAGAGAGAGAGAGAGAGAGAGGAGAGATTCGAGAAAAACGGTAAACAAGGTTCTTTCGTTGCCCGGGGAAGGATTTATGGCGTTACTTTGCCGTAGGAACATCTTTGTACAACGCGATCGCCGGCTTTTCCGAGGCACTCGCCATCATTTTCCGCCTTTTCCTCGCTTTTCCTTTGGGCTCCGCTCACCCTAACATGGCCAAACACGCGGCGACTCGCTCGATGGGAATAAGAAGCGCTGACCTTTTATAGATCATTGCGCAAGATGCTCCGCGGAGACTCTTAAACCGTATTTTTCCGTCGAAAAGGTATTGCTCAAGGTTGTTTCGTGGATCTTTGTTTCATATCTCTTTGGAAACCAAGTATGAGACCAGAGATTTTTGATCTCTTTCCGAATGATAACCAGAATAAATAGTGGGGATATATACTGTATTATCTTTCTGACACTGCTGCCTGTACTCGTAATAGTTATGTTATTTTCTTAGAAATCTGATATATGCAGGTTTTGTGATCTTGTTGTTTTATAAATGTGTTATAATCGACGATGAGTTCGATAATAGCTCAAAAGTGGGTGTTCAATGATCTGGTTAGGTAGTACTATCGTAGGATTAGACCTTCATAAAATAAATAGGCGTCCGCGTGATGATTTGACTGGGGGGTTTGGGTAGCTTAGTGGCAAGAGTAATTGCACGGAAAGCGAAAGGTCCCGGATTATAGAGCTACGGTGGTGTAGTGGATAGAAACTTGGACCGCCACGCAAGAAACCAGGGTTCGAATCCCGCCAATCATTGATGGTTTTTCCATGTGATATGTATACTGTAGCTCTGCTGGTTTGGAACCTACTTTAAACAGTAGGTCCTAGGCCAAAAATGGCCTTAGCAGTTGGTGCCCAAAATGAATTAATGAAAAGAAAAAGGTCCCGGGTTGTGGAGTCTTGGTCCAGCAACCCAGCAGCCCAATTTATTGGACAGAAGGTCCAACGATCTGTTGTGTGCAACTTGTGTGTTCAAGCAGAACTAACGTCTAATTTTATTCTATTGTTGATATCGTCTAAGTTGTATTTTATATATAAGGGAAACAAAAACAAGAATGACTTTTGGTGTTTTCTTAGTAACGGATGTAAGAATGTCTTGTTCTAACGTTTTTATTCGTGGCACTGTTATCTTGTTTTTGTACGTCAAACTTCCAGGTATTTAGAAATCATATTATATTTCCATAAATGAAAGTATCAACAGTGATGTCATTTTATTTAACTAGAAATCGCAGTGTTGGGCGTTACGCACATATTTGGCCGTTCCGTGCAAACAAGAAAACAAAGCTGTGCTAACTTAGCTTTGTAAAATTAAGTTCTGTTCCTGGGAAACCACTCACCATAAGCACTCAATCGAAATCTAAAGTGCGTAACACGTATGCTCATATGATATATTTTATCTATACCAGGATGTAGATTCAGTCTCTGAAGTAGTTTTTATATTTACAAATATTTATAGATCGCTCTGTATACGTCGAAAATCAGTAATTTGGAAATCATCCTAACACTAGACTGAATAAAAAAGGCGACGGATTCCGAAAATTACAGAACTGAGAGAAAGCGCATCGTGTATCGATAAAATTATTTCAAGTAATAGGTCTGAAATGATATCCTTAAAGAAATCAATGTCTTGAATTAAAGGAGCAACAATCCCAAACTCAGACCTCAATTATCGCACTTAGATTCTTTTCACGTAGTGCATATACTTATCGACTGCCATTTTGCCTCGGATGGTGGATTCTAGACTAAACGATCGTAGAAGTCGATAACGAAAATTAAATAAGCAAGCAAGCAATTTCAGCGACTGCATTATTGTCACGCTCACCACAATTATCCCGGATATTCGCCCTCCCCCCTTCTCGCCCCTGTCCCTTCCTCGAAATAATTACTTAGACTATATAACCCTGGAGCATCATCGTCGCGACAAGAGCTTTCTCCCGCTCCGCACATTCCGCGAGCTCTCCTTGCAATCCTCTTTCCTTGAACTTTCGAGAAAATTGGAATAGTTCGGCCGTCCGCTTGACTCAGCGATATTGCTCTCGATACACTCCAATTCGTTCGAGGCCGTTGCTCGTCGGCGTACCTCCACGAAACTTCCATTGCACCGACAAATTCGGCGGCGTCCTTCATTAAATCCTTTTTTGGTACTCGCAAATTAATCCGACGGTGCACTCGGCGTCTTTCGAATTGTTTCTTCATTAACTTCTTGCTAATCGGGTCATTCGATGAGCAGGATAATTAGTGAATAATTTAACGAGAAGTGCATTGCGGTATGCTGATGGTATGCGATTGCACCAAAGACGGAGAAGACGCTTAATCAGGAAGACAGCAATATAAGGTGATTATAAAGTCCCAGTGCATCTAGAAGATGTTGTTGATTATCGATAGTTGAGAGACTCGTTTTAAGATTTTTCTGTGGAAGTAGGCTCGCGTGGTGTTGGTGTCCATTTGGTACTTCTATATTTATTTACTTATGAAGACAACTTGCGTGAATTATATTGGTCACTAACGAGCAATTAATTCTCACGCCTCTTAATAATTTTTAAGTTCTCCATGTGGTTTTATCGGAATCAGAATTTCAATCGACAGAACGACATTGTGTGTGAGAAAGTCTCCAGCAATTAGTGCGTGGCTTAGATAATTAACGTCATAAAATTTTAAGAATTAAATGAAATTGAGAATCATAAATATAAGGCGGTGAATTAAGCCATGTCTTTGAAAAAGGCGTGGAAAAAAATTAGACACTGGGGTGACTGGACTGGGGCTCAATTATTTATTTATATCGTGTACTTTGTTATATAGCGTGGTTATGATTTGGAAAACGTATTAATACTATAAAAATAATCACAAAAAAAATGACGTTGCACAAGTTGTATATATTTTTTATAAGTCATTTGTCTTAGGATTCGTTTTGATGAAAACGAATTTCGAAGTGACAAGATTATGGTATACGTACTCCATGAAAAGGAAATCCAATAAGCAAGATTTCGATTTGGGATTTTGAAGTAAAAGCCTGAGATTTCGTTTGGGCCGCGTTTTCCGTTCGGCATGACGGTATTGACAGAGGCTTTGTTTGATCAATAAACCTTTTAACATCGACTATCGAAGTAATTGCCGCTGAAGTGGATTTCGAGGCATGGGAATAGGTATATCAGTCGGAAAATCCCGATTTGTCGACCAACGATTGTTTCTGCTCGGTTCATATTCCTGTTTTATATCGTGTATTTTTTCTTAGCTATCGTTGAAAAATATGGAAAATCTTCTTGAAACGTATCTGATATTATTGATGCAAAAAATGTACACTGACCGTATCCTTATATTTACCGATACAAACATAGCGAAATTTTAAAAGCCCGTGCTGATCTACGTTCCTTCATTTACGACAGTGAAAGCATGTTTAGGAATGAAACTTGGTTCAGTCGTATACGGAATGAGAGGAGATAGGATCAGAGATTTACATCGACGATGTCGACTTGTCCCTAATCAGGCTTTCGTTGGCAATATATCTCTCGCTTTAATTTCATACAGTTTCCAGCTGCCGCTTTCTAGCTTACGCGCTGCTCTTCGCTGTTTCGTATAGTGAATTATTTCACGCGCATTAATGCACATAATCACATGTAAACCACGACTATGAAATTTCTAATTCGAGGTCCGTATGTTTATGCATGTTCGAATCGTCGATGTATGTTTCATAAGGCCAGGCTGGTCGGTAAGCGCGTTGCGGTAATGTGATTGTGAGTTTCGTGTTGGTTGTAATCACGGTCAGTAACGCAACTGGAATTATCATGACCTGTTGGGTTTTTAATCCTTTGGGCTCATGCAAGGCGAATTGTCGTGATACGTAGTTTTGAGCGGTTAATATTGAGCTTGCGATAAAGCGCAACATTATTCTTAAGCATTTGAGGTGTACATCGACATCGATTATCGTGTAAGTTTAAACCCAATTTTAAAATTACTTCAAAGGTTCGCGTGGAATACAATTCTACTAACGCAGTGCGGAAATCTCGAATGCAACCAGGCATTGCTTTTAACGCGTGCATAGCATGGATATAAGTGACGGTAGATTTGCTATATCAAATCGTAATCAACAGAAGTACGTAACATCCACACGAATAATAAGAATCTGAATATCGATGTCCGATTCCTAAGCTATAATGAATTTTTGACGAGGGATTAGCCATGAAATTCAAACATATTGCATACGTTCATAATAGCTGGTAGAGTTGAGCGAAGCTCGTCAGGTTTAAATCCCCGGCTCAAGTTCGTCAGGTTCAAACTCCTAGTTGCTTTCAATTATCGGTTCTCTTTAAGGGTACCCTCACTTACCTATGGGCAAGGTTCTGCCCGCTCGACCGCATTGCCGGCGACCCTCGAGTGGCGTGTGCAAACTACCTACGAACCCGTGGTTAACGGGCGTATATCAGTATTAATCTTCCGCTCATTGCCTCTGGATTTTTTTTACGCGACATTAAAACGATACAAATCCAATTGCACAGAATCTATCTTAAAGCGTAAAGCTCTCGAACTAAACGACCGTAGCGGTCGATTTAAAATAATATTAATATTAGTATTTGGTTTTTATTTATCCAACCGTTTCCTTGATCTTTTAAATCGACCTAAGCTGAATAAACCCCATAAATAAATAAATAAATAAATAAATAAAAAAAATATATATATATATACACATATGTACGTATGTATATATGTATTGCTTACGTGAATAACCTCTAGCAAAGTTCAGCAGGTTGAAATTCCCGGTTCAAGTTCGCCGGATTAGAACTAGTTGTTGCTACTAATTGCCGGCTGGCTCTTTTTAAGCGTATCCTGTCTCCCACCTCGAGGCACCGCATTGCCGACAACCCCGCGGTAGCGGCGCGTGCGGACTCGTTACGAACCAGTGGTTAGTCCATGAATTTCAGACCCAACGTGCAACCTATCCCGTATTTTTAAATGGAGAACTTCAACCGCGGATTACCTTCCCTAATAAATCCGATTTTCCCGGCTCGGTTAAGCGGAATAATTAAATGGCCCGGTCTGTATTTTATTGCACCACGTGACCTTCTTTACCGCAATTGCTGCCGTTTTTACTTTTATCAAAAAAGAAATATATATATATATGCACATTAAATATTAAACACGTTTCGTACCACGTGTTGTGTATACGTATACGAAATTACAACAGTCTGATAAGATACACTCCACGCGTCTTTAACGAAAACCATCAGTAGGTCCAAAAGTATAATCGATAATAAAAGACTCAAACCAAAAGTACACTAATATGTAGATATCATGAAATAACTTCCAAAATGTACCAGTAAGAATCCTCGCGTATAGATTCCCCCCGCTTCGTCCAATCGAAGCAGTCGATAGGCCTTAAAAAATCTTTTTCCTTCTTAAAAAGTAAAAGCTATTTCAAATGGCGCACTGACAACGTCGAGGCGTCCTATATGATAATTGTCGAGTCTTTTTGAGCGAGCCTCGTCCCTCGTCCTTGGATGACGGCAGGGGGGCGCAGGGGTGCAGCGTGTTGGCCAGTCGGCCGCATTGCCAGCGGCGACCCCAGTTACGTTGGTGGCGTGTGCGAACTGGTTACGGACCGGTGGTTAGTCGATGCACTCCTGTCGGCGGTGGACTCCTCGGCGCCTCACGCTACTCCCTCTGCAGACTCAACGGCGCCCCCGAGCTCCCTCTCGGCCCCGACCCCCCGTCGTTGTTCCCCTTTTTTACCCTCAAACGAGAACCCGCACAAACAACCCCGCGAGCACATTCGTTCTGGGCGAAACGTTATACGGCGCTGCTGGTGTGGACAGAGGCTCGGATTTCCAAGCAAAGGATATCCGAGTTCAAATCCTGCCTGAAGATTCAAAATCAATCTTTATGATTGTTACGTTCCATTTGGGTGCAAGTTCGTCCTTGGAGAGCTTTCTTACTCGCTCGACTGGAACCGGAGAGTATGGGATATAACGGTGCGTTTAATCCGAGGACATGAGTTTAAATACTGTATTGGCTGTCGGGTATAAATGGAAGTTTCGAATTGAAATTGGAAATAGGTAGGTACTGATAGCCATAACTTTCGTGGATTATTTTGCTCATGGCAAAATTTGGGATACCCTGGTATAATGGTTAGCTGTAGGTGTTTTTTTGGTATCGATCGGGAAGAATTGAGTTTAAACGTTTTTGTTCGTATTAAGTTCTATTATAAGAGGTACATGCGAAATGTTGATTAATAAAGGTTTTTCATTAAACTTCAATGTAAAGACTGAAGAAATAACCCTAATAAAACAGCGATTTGGCGGTATTCATGAGTAATGTCAATATCTCAGATACGTACAAAACACTAGACTCATTATGCGAGCGTCACGTTTCTCCAAAATCGAAGGGACTTTCGTGGAACGTTTTTACGCAGCTGCCCATGATTGCTGGTTACCGCTGCTCACCGTCACTCGTAGGATTATTTTTTTCACGCACGAACCTGAAGGGGCTCCTTTCGTGTATCTATCCCCCTATGCGTGACCGAGACTTCTTGTGACTCGAACCTAAAAGGACCGTGGGCCTATATCCGCCCTGAAGTTCCGCCCTCGAAACAGAGTGCACGCCAGTATCGAAGTCGAGAGAAAGCGAATATTAAAATTGCTAACCCTAATGTTGATCGAATTTCTTTGTCTTGATTCGGATATTCCTTTCTTACTGGACGACTCAAATATTGCCTTGTTTCACTGAGATTGTATGATGTAGCTAGCGATATTGCAGTTATCATTCGTATTTTTTTACTGGAATGTTTTGAGAAAGTGCCTGCATTTGGAACATTTACTTTAACGTCTTCTGTGAACGTTATTATGAGATTTATTATTGTATATTAGTGAAGATGCTTTTACGTAAATAATTGTTCGCTTTTTTTATAGCTAAATATATTCTTGTACAATTATTCAGAATTGACAGATGCATCTTATATTTCATTGTTATCACGGAACACGTATTCACATATTATAGACTCAATAACGATATACGATTAATCGATGACGATTTGTAAATACTCAAATTAAACGACCAAACCTTTTTAATTCTGTCGTTTCTAACTGGACTTAAGTGGGAGGTTTTCTTTTAATTATACATTTTTATTATTTTAATTAGTTTTAATTTTTAATTAAAAGGTACAACATTTTTATGGTTATAGAGATATCGATACGGTTAGAATCGAATTTCACACGATACCATATAAATGTACACGCTCAGGCAATAGTAACCTTAAAACAGGTTAAAATAAAAAATATTAGGCGTACAACTTTGCTTCCGCCGTTTTTTTTTTCGAAATTCAAGGCTTTATCCTAAGAAACTGGTTACGCATTTATGATTCACAGTATTAACCATCGTTGGCCACTACTTTCTCCCATCCTTCGGGCAGCGTAACTTACCACTAAAGTCATCTATAGGAAAACGGCGGTACCAAAGTTGTACAGCCAATATAACGCACGCTTTTATCGTACTATCAAAGATCCACAAATCTTCGCATTTATCGCAAAGATAATGCAACGCACGGATCCACAATGGGGGGAACAGTTTCTCGAGCGGTTTATTTAATTACCTTTCGGAATCGAAAAGCGGGGAGAGCACACAGCTGCCGGAGCTTCGCAGTTACGCTCCATGCCGAAAAAAAATCGGCGTTGACGGTATTTTTAGTTCGCAAATTGCTTTCGAATCGATCGGACGAAGAGTGGATAATTGTACCGGCGCCGACAAAGCCGGCAATTTGCGGAAAACAGTGTTGGCCGAATAAACGAAGCAGCTGCGTCCTCCAGCCCCGCGTTGTTCTTACACGATCGATGCATCTAGGAGTGCGGACATTCGGGTTGGACGATGCAAAATGAAAGAGCGCGCCGGCCGTTTCGTCCGTCGAAACGTCGGCTTTTCCTCGAACCTCTCATCGATCCGCCGCGTTGTCCTCGAAGCACGCGGTTTCTCCCGAGTGCGACGAGGCTATCGTGGTTTGCGATTACTTAATCAACGGTTGAACGACGCAGTTTCGCGAAGGATATCGCGGAGAACGGTCCGTAGGAGCGAGATAGCGGAAAGAGAAAATCTTCCGTTGCAATCTCCGACTGCGGCCTCATGCTTAATACCTACGGCCAAACGCGGTTAGACGATTGGCTTTACGATCATATATCCAACTGCTGAGTAATGTCATTTGATAAGGGATATCGCGGAGGATGGTTTTAGAAACAGGAAAGCGGAAGGACGATACGTTCCGATCCCGCTTTTCTGTTTATCCTTGTTTGCGCGCATAAAAGATACTCGGCTCGCGCATCGCTTTGCTATCATTCAATGAAGTTCTGATTAACGTAGTTGTCCTTGAAAAGAAAGCGAATTCTTTTTGCGGCGATCCCTCGATTCCTCGCCGTACTTAACAAGTACAGTTACGTTTCAACAAAAATCGTTAGTGACCAGGAAGCGTTCCTGTTTCTTTCTTTAACTCTAAACCCACCGGACGGGTTAGCAATTTCTTTCAAAAATCGAAGAACTCGGAGACCGAGGTATTCTCCGAGATTATCCACGATTCCGTCCCAACGTATGGTCCAGTATATTAATCTGCTAACAGTTTTCCTCCGTCTTCCTTTTCTTTAGGGAAATATTTAGTACGATTAAACATATCTGGAAAGTGATTGGTGGGTTTAATATCAACCACGCTCTCGACCAGGCCACGAGTTGGCCGGCTCGTTCGATCTTTTCGAGCGGCAGGTGGGTCAATAATTTCGAGCATCATCGTGGTATACCTTTTCTCAGGGCCGCTTGTTTGCCGGCGCTTAAGCACGACGAAAGAGAAATATCCGGCCGTCCAGGTTGGAAACTCCCTTTCGGCTTGGAATCGTCGCGGTAAATTATTAACGTCGCGTGCCGGTATCTATCGGGCGCCAGTATCGATTTCCTCGTCTCGCTTTTTATCGCGTGTCCCGCCATCGTCCCCGTGTGTACAAGAATCTAGATACTTCTTCGTCCCTTTAATTTCCATCTGTGCCCGGCGAACGTTATCGTCGGATCGCAGTCGCACATTCGATCGGCCCCAATACTAAAATACGTACCGCACGGCAGGGAAGCTCATTCCTATTAATCTGCTTCGATCTTTGAAACCTCGTAAATTACCCATTTGGCGCAAGATGGTTTCCCCTCAAGCACCAACGATCTGAACCGAGCGAAGTACCTGCGGACGGATATCGTGAGAAGGGAGGCGAAAGCGTTTCTGTAATTTAGAGCCCCGTGTCGGGCGTCGAAATGCTATTTTTCGAAAGCCGTAATCAAAGAGGACGTTTCTTTTTATTTTTCTCTTCGCCCTTTTGTTTTTTTTTTATTTATCCGCGACTTTTCCAATCGATCAATGTCACCGAGTGGAATCTGGTATTTCTAGCGAGCGCATTTCTGCTAGTAAATTTTCATACGATTCCTCCAATACGATCGTTGGGCACGGTTAGAAAGAGAGGATTTATTTTTACACGCGATTTTTCAAATAAATCGCCGCGTATTTCATGTACAAAAAATATAATGTTTTCGTTGGCTTTAGAATATAGTAGAACGACGCATGCAGAAATTTTACTCGTTCATAAATTCTCATTGATAAATCAACGTTATAGCCATTGGCGCAATGAAATTCTCGCGTCTCTGTACTGCCATAAAAATCTTAGCTGCATCATTATTCGATCGGTATACACACACGCGCGCACACATGCGCCATCATTCTCCTCCTTGCAATTAATACCGAGTTGGTGCATTAAGAAATGCTTTCTTGCAAAAAATGTACAATGTGCACTAATTGAGGTTTTTAAGCGGCAGGCCGATTGACGGCCCGACAGGTGTCCTTGTATTCTCGCGTCTCAGCAGGCTAAATAAAGTGCGCCGTTGCGACGTAAAGGCCGATCAGAATTCAGCCGGCAACCTAGCATTCCTCGGTGTAACCCGATTGAGTGGAAAAAAATTGAATCATCGGTTAAATTATAAGCGCGCATAATACCGCGTTGCGTGCTCTCTCAGGAATGTTCCCGTCATCTCGACCCCCTCTTATACAGCGAGATTAGAAGCAATTGTTCTCATCCGATACTTTCGACGCACGTCCTGGAAATTAACACATTCCGCTTTACGCCGTTTTTACGCCACTTTCCCATTCAATTCACGTTGCACCACCGGTATTCGACGTCCGTATTTATGACACACCTGTAGCGTATATATTATAATACTTGATGGATTTAAAACTTTGTTATTGTAGAACATTTAGAAGGTGGTCATACAAAATTAACAAATTCTTTCGATTCGTGAAGATGGCAAATTTTTTGTAGGTTTTTTTTGGGGGGGGGGGGGTTAATTTGTATTGTGCGTTGGGTAGATTATACGAGAATTATGAAATCGTTACTTCGTCGTATTATGCGAAAATAGTGTTTTCTTTTTTAATTCTTGCGCATGTTTGTTTTAATGTTTGGTTAAATGAAGATCCTTTCACAGGAAGTGGAAAGATAATTGATATCTAATGGAGTAAGGAGAGTGTCCGATAGTTGGCTTTGAAATTGCAGCGACGTTTTGGAAGTCTAAGGTTTATAACGAGTTCATCTATGCGCCTTCAATCGCAGAGCAGCAATCATCGTAATAGTTCTCACGTTTGCTTATTACGTAATTGAGAAAGTGCAGCCTCACGTTGGTTGTATCAGACCACTTCTTTCGCTCTTGAGTTCAGAAAACACGCGAGTCGATTCATCTTTTGCCGCGTAAGTAAGCCAAGGATGAATGGTTGGATATAAAAGATCGTGTCATCTTAATGCAATATACCTATCAACGATTGTCGTGCGATCCATCTCTTGGGGATACTTTGCATATGCTTGCCTTGCTTACTCAATTGCAATGTCGTCCGTGAAAGCGACTTAACTGAAAAAAAAGGATATGGTATTCGGATTAATTTTATTTGCAGACACTTGTGTGTAACACTTATTCTGTAAGCTCACTGATTCAGAGGCCAATGTGTAGGTTCTCGGTTCTATTACATTCGCCACTCTCTACTCATAACGATCAATAATATTTAGTAAATGGACGTCTTTTAAATGACCTTGTTAACCGTAAAAGGATCACGTAGGTTGTTTTCGCGAGATCGTATGTCATGATTATTTAGACGCGCCCGCTAGAAGCTCATATTAATCGGACAGCTCTAGATTGCGTATATAAATATATGTTGTCTTCAAATCGTTGTCCATTTTTGTTACCGTATTAGACATTAACGGTAAAGAATAACTAAGCAAGTGATCACCAGATATTTTATTACTCTATAAAAAAACTCAACCGAAGTGTCACTCGGTAACGAGCTAGCCAAATAACCATAAAACAACTGGTAAACTTGTTCAGGTAAAAATGAATTCAAACACGGAAAAATCCTCAACGGGACTGTCAGCCCTACCCTTGCAGCATTGTCTCGATAAACTGGTATTTCAATGCTAGTTAACACGTTAAACACGGTGTAGAGCAAATTTTTTTTCGCCAAGGACGGCAAACTATTTTGATAGTATTATATAACTTATGAGCTGAGGCACTCATCGATGTCACGCTGGTCAAAGTAGAGTAACCAGTGAGGTATTAATACTATGCTACGTCGTGCTTAACGTGTTAAATAGCCAATGTTCTTTCAACGATAAAAACTTCTGGCTGAATAATACGCAAGTACAAATCGTCATGCAATTCCTTAAACCAGAGCTAGTCGAGAATCATATCACAGACTTTTCGCCGAATAATACGCCAGTACGCATCGTTAACCGATCCCTTAGACTGGAGGTCGCCAAGAATCATATCAAAGACTTCTATCAAACGACACTGCAGTACAATTCGGTAGGCGATGCCTCAAACCAGAGGTGACCACTGATCGTTTCAACCTGAGAAGTTCCGTTACGCTGAGCGATTCATACATAACCAATTCTTGTTATTCAGTTTGTAAATATACACGTTGTTTGTTCTATCAAGAGTATTCAATTTTCGATCCTTGATTCCGGATCCTGTGATACCACTCAACTAATGGTCGTTTGAAAACCTCGTACGGCGAGGTGACCTGCCTTTGGGAAGGCCACCATATCTGGGACCAGCAGTTGTTTACGGGACACATCACCCAGCATTGTTATCCAGCGACACTCACCCAACCAACGGTATACCACGCCTGGTTAAGGGTTGACCGTGGACACGAGACAGAGAGAGAGAGAGAGAGAGAGAGAGAGAGAGAGAGTAATAGACGCGCTTATTTTATTCTCAATACACGCAAACAATTTCTTTATTCTGTCCAGGCGAGAGGAAAACGAAAAATTGATTTGCCTTTTACATAAATCGAAGATGCACTAAAAATTAAAATTTCAGCTTTGATATCGTAAGATTTATTATCAGATTTAAAATAAGGAATATATTTTTCGAAATGGTACGTCAGATGATATCTTCAGCATCGCTGTGCCTTTATCTTTATTGGATTTACTCATTTTTTTTTTCGATCGAAGGCGATGGTATCTTTTTATCTGTAATTTGTAATCCTTTAAACCATTGTTTTTGGCCCGCGGCGGAAGGGAACGCATAATTGGTTTATCCGCTATGCAGGTTGGGCTTCTACGTCGTTCTCGGCGTGGTTTAAACCGCGACGTCCCCATTGTTGAATGCGGTTTCGTATGCCGCTCGTGCCGGCGCAATTTCTATGCTAAACGCGTATTATCGCGTTATACCCGCACGAACGATTGCTGCCATTCGGGGCGTCACGTTTTCGTTTCGGTCTCGTCGAGGACGAACCGTCGGTCGACGGAACCGAAGAGGGCTTGCATCGAGATTACAGTTCTCATATTAAATCATTCGCGCAGAATTTGTTTCGCGCCTGTTGGAAGCAAAATTTTCCGAGCAAAGTGTACATTAGGGCAAGCTTAATCGTGTATATTTCATTCAAAATGTGATACACTACATGTCGCATCTCACCCAAAGTCATGTACCGATTTCCAAAACATTGAACCACGATTACTGACCATATGAACGAACGATCGTTGTACACGCATTACGAATATTAGACGTAAACTCTGCTTTCGCAGGTTTTCTGAAATTCGAGGCTTTATTCTGAAAAACTGGTTATACATATATGATTCAAAGTATTGTCCATCGTTGGCCACTCCTATCTTTCGGACACGAAAGACTTATCACGAGAACCATCTATAGGAAAACGGCGGAAGCATAGTTGCACATCTAATAGTATTAGCGAATTGATGGCTAATGGGATGGAGTCGTGAGAAAGAGTATGTGATATTTTGCGTTAAATTGAAGAAAAAACGAATCTTTGCTATGCATGGATGCACTTTTCAAAAATGCATGACTCCCTTTTACACATTCTGTGGGTAGTAACCGTGTAAATGTAAGTAATTGAGACTTATACATGAGTCGGGCTCGTAGACATTTGGCTTCGGTCATTCACCACGAGTTGGTTAAGAGTTAACTTCTGAGAGGCGCCTTTTCAATTTAAAGATGGGAGTACGGTTACCATAGGAACGTACGTGTGTGCGTACTGCGGTTGTTATGTAGAGGCAACAGTCATTAGTTCATTGTTGGTATATTTGATCGTATAACATAGAGGTCAGTGTAATAGTTTTAGAAATTTTGGGATGATTTGAGAGCATGCATATATAGTGTAGCTGTGGACTCTCCATTAGTTTTCAAAAATGAACTCTGTGTTAGAACTTGATGATTAGGATCTTTGACTTATATACAGAAAATTCGAGTTTAATTTTTACCTATTAGTATTATGAAATCCCCCTCGAAGCTTTTCACCAGAATTTATAAGAGCTTCATTTTTTATATGCGAGTTTTTTGTCCAACTTTGTAAAGAATGCAAATTTCTCATCATTTCTGGTTTCTTCATGTGATATGTATACTCTAGCTCTGTTGGTTCGGAATCCACTTTAATACTAAACCTATCAAAGCGATGAAAATGAGCGGTCAGTGGTTTCTTAGAAAAATTGCTGTACTTCGTAAGAGGGCACTTTTTGCGATTTTCCATCATTCTACCGCAGAGCGTGAATCATTCTAACGATCTATCGATATTATTTCTTATTACTCATTCTCTTTCAGGACATATGTGATATATATATAACTATATCCAGAAAGTAGCTGGTAGGCTTAGTGTTCAACAGTAAATTCTAGGCTATGTAACGCCAGCAGTCGGTGTTAATTATTTAAAAAAAAATAAAACTACATTCCACAAAAGGCCTGAATCTTGAATGGAATCATATAAAGCGTGGTTCGGGAGGGAAAAGCAACATCGACAACTACGGAGCCTCTTTTTTTTCTAGTCCCAGAGGAACTGGTATTTATATTTGCGCGTGGTTCACTGGCCACCTGAAATTACGATATTTTTCTAGTTTACCAACAGCAATGTTGCGTTCGCAGTACCTGACGGGGCAATTTTAAGGCCTTAATTGTCCCATGAATCTGCCACGAGTTATCCGCTCTTCAAGGCTACGGTGGCACGGATCGGAGAGAATTATCGCCACTCGAGGGAAATTAATCGTGGCTTCCATTTAACGGTTTGAACAGCAATAAAAATGAGAAGAGATAAACTTACGGCTGGGTGGATATCTACCTGAAGGTTCTATCGACGCCGACGTGAGCTTCTCGGGTTATGCCCTTATGTATCGGTCAGGAAGTGACATTTAACCTCGTAGATTACGTGAACGTAAAAAAAATATATCTCTTAAAAGGTATGAAGGGGACAAGGACAAAATGAGAAGCGTCTGTTAGATTATATGTGTGTGTGAGCGATCGAGCGAGTGAGTGAATGAGTGAATGTGCTTTTATGCGTGTGTGTGCCATTGTATTTAATCAACGTAAAAAAAAACTCAAATATATAT
>JBCFXI010002499.1:0-21752 GCA_038496175.1 Ampulex compressa | reverse complement strand
TAATATCGACGAGGATTGTTCGGAAGATGACCAAGAAGTTTCCGATTTTGATAATGATACAGCAGAAAATAATTGTGAGTTATTTGACAGCGATACGGACGAAGAGAATATTTTGAATATACGAGGAGGACAAAAAAGAAAGAGATGTATAGTTAGTTTCGAAAGTGAAAATGAGGAAGGGATTGAAACTGCTATGGACGGAACTGTTTGGCAAAAAATAAGAGAAGGGTCTAATCGCGGAAGAGCACCGATTTATAATATTTTTTTCAATTTCAAAGGAATATCAGGACCGACAGGATACGCTAAACGAAATATTATAAAGGGCAGAGTTGAGTCAGCATTTTCCTTGATTATTGATCATAACATGATTGAACATGTAAGAAAATATACGGAATTAGAGGCATTTCGAGTGTTGAGAACGAAATGGAATTTATCTATTGCAAAATTATATGCATTTCTTGGACTTCTATATGCACGCGGCGCATATGAGGCTAAAAATATGGATGTATCATATTTATGGAACACGAAGTGGGGTCCGTCATTTTTCTCGATAACTATAAGCCGAAATAACTTTACAGAAACCATGAGATTTATTCGGTTTGACAACAAAAATCAACGAAGCCAACGCTTACAAAACGATAAGTTCGCTTTGATCTCTGAAGTTTGGTACACATTTATCAAAAACAGTCAAAACTGTTATAAACCAGGAGCATATAAGCGATTTGGCATAAAATTCTGGTTAGCTTCCGATGTAGGTAGTAAGTATATTGTAAACGGCTTTCCATATTTGGGAAAAGATGAAGGGAGAGAATCATCGGTCCCACTTGGGGAGTTTGTAACTTTGAAATTAGCAGAACCATATACAAGCCATGGGAGAAATATAACAATTGACAATTTTTTTACAAGCTCGTCATTAGCGAGTAAACTTCTAGCAAAAAGAACTACGCTTGTTGGAACTATCCGCAGAAATAAAAGAGAGCTACCAAAATTAGCGAGACAGACAAAGGATAATATGACACGCTTCTCAACAATATTATACAAATCGAATGATTTTATTCTTTCAATTTATAAAGCTAAACCCAATAAAAAAAGTATTGATACTTAGTTCAATGCATTCATCCGTTGAAATTGAAAAAAGTGACACCCGTATACCAGAGACAATTAGATTTTACAATAGCACAAAATTCGGTGTAGATGTAACCGATCAAATGGCCAGAAAATATAGTGTAAAATCTAAATGTCAAAGATGGCCTTTGCAGGTATTTTTCAATATCTTAGATTTAGCCGGGATAAATGCTTGGATTTTATATAAAGAAACAACGGGTGAAGAAATATCGAGGCAAGAATTTTTATTTCAATTGGCAGAAGAGCTTGTGACCGAATATCAGAAGGAGAGACAACTAAGCAAAGAATGTTCATCAAAAACAATAAGAAATACAGCTACAGATTCTTCTGGACAGAAATCTTGTCAAATAAGATATTTTAAAGTCAATCAGATTAACAAAATTTGTATAAAATGTAAAAAATATGTATGTGGAAAATGTGCAATACAAAATGCTGTAGTTTGTAAAAAATGTACTGAAAATGCATAAAGGTAAATAAAACTTTTTAAATAGAAAAGCGGAGAGCGTGTTTTTATCGTAGCGGTCATTTGGCCGCTCATGGTAGGATTAGGTATACATGAAATATCGGTAGGTTTAGTGTTAAGAGAAGTTTGTGAAAATCGACTGTTCCAGTTTTTTGTCAATAGGGACAGGGGTTTCTCTAAAAGAGGCATAATGAAATTACTATCAAGATGGCAGAAAGTTATCGAATAAAATGGGACATATGTGACCTAAATCGGATCATTCTATACCAAATATTCAAATAGATCAACTATTGTCACGGACTATCCGCGACTGTTGAATTTATGTCACGAATGATCTTGTATTTACCGATTTTTAATCATAGTTTTAAAATCAAGAAATTTATAACTTTGGGTCAAGCATGTCTACGTGACACTTCCCTGGGATGAGGCAAATTTACTAACAATATTGGGCGAATTTTGGACCTTGAGGAAGGATGTCAACAAAACCTTCTTTCGGAATAAAGACTTTTATTCATTTTTCTAGCTCAGGGTGAAAGGCTTAAATTAGAGTTCCTGTCCACTGCGAAATTTACGTTTAAATTTACTTCTCATCGAATGGGCCCTTGGTCTTCGCGGTTACACCGATACGCAGTCGAGTGCGCCTCGGTCTTTCCGGAGATGACTTTAAGCCAGGACAGATTGGAACTCTCCGATTATGAAAAGAATTTAATGCTGTTTGATTCCAGATATTTGCATTCTTTCCGATACGCAGTCGAGTGCCCCTCAGGTAGTTTACAAATATCGTGATGTCCACTATTGAATGGAGAAAAACTCAATTGAGAATTCTTACACAATATGATTGAGTCTTAGTCGTTAAAACTTAAGCGCAGGGAGATCGAGACCGTCGCGAGCTGTTGTGCAAACTTGTATATTGATAATCTGACTGTGCAATGATAATCGAACTGTGCGCCGTGGCCAAAAGTACCCTGTTATATAGGGATAGGGTTCTACCCCTTCCTAATGGAAAAATGACGATGGCATGGTCTGATTCTGTACGCGTATCTATCTCATGCGTCTTAGATTTCCGTTTTGTTTTGGGGGTTCTCAAAATTCTTGATATTGTCAAGGAGTTAATGTTTTCGCGGATCTTCTCCCCGTTTCCTACTATGATTGGGGTACTGTTTCGCGGCTTTGATTCGCAGCCGCTCAGTGCCGATAACTTGGATTGTTTGGTCTCTCTATCTCCCCTTTCATAGGCGTAGAGACGGTGCACGTTACACTTCCCTTTCATAAGCGTAGGGACGGTGCACGTAACACTATACCAAATAAAGCTTGCAATTTCATGCAAAAATAATGGATTTCTTTCTACTATACCTAATATTTAAAAAAATAATCATATTCAAAAAACTGAAATAAAAAATTTGAATGACAAATGACATTCATGTGGTCACAGCAAGTGTGCTCATACACTTTATTTTAATTCTCCATCTGGTCTTATGGAGCTGGAAATTCAGTTGACTGAATCGACTGTATTGTGTGGGATAACGATAAAGCGTGTGGATACATTCATTAAGACTACATGAATCACTACTTGTCATTAAATAATTTCGAGCGGGAGGCCAGGAGTACGTATATTTGGATTATAATTAAAAAAGTTATTGATGATATTTTTAGGCTGGTTATTGAATGTCTCGTTTGCCAATATTCTCCTTTGTTTGCAGTCTCCTGTGTTCTGCATACTACAAAGCTGCACAACTGAGAAACGGTGTCTCCTGCCTCGTAAACGTTACAAATGGTATCCGTGCAGAGCAACATTCATGAAATGGTTACTGTATTGAGTATGTCATCAAAAATGAGATAAGCCTGTTTTTCGATATTTAACTTCAGTTTTGGTGATAACGAAAGGGCAGGGCAATTTTAATTTTCATGGAATATATAATGTTTGTTGACGGTTACTTTTTATCTGCTTTCAACCTCTGACAGTAGGTTGATGCCACCCTAAAAACTTCAACAATTACTTCACTGAGAAGCAAGATATTAATTAAAAAATCTGTCTTATTAAAATGTGACTTGCAACAATTTATGAATCGATTTTCAAAATAATAATGTTACAAAATTAGTTAGTTGTATTTTTTACTGGTGTACAATGGGTTTGATATACAATACAGGTATACAATACAAATGGGTTTGGTCCTATTTGCAATTTGAAATTTGTTGAGTGGCACTTACCCATTTAAAGGAGTGAAGCTAGATAAAATGTAACTTGACGTAGATAAAATCAAGAATTATGTTCCCATGAGAATTCAAATGGATTTGCCCGAGTGTGTTTTTTAAAACTAAAATTAGATGTTGACAAACAGCCTTGTTTTGTTGTTGATGTTACAACGTTTATATTATATTCATACTATATACTGATAATTTATTATAATCACTGAGAATGTACATAAAATATCAATAATATATATGTTTTAAAATATTCGCATACCGATAAATACTAATCAATATTAAATAAGCACATTCTAGGCGACTACCAATGCATCAATCAATAACGTCTTGACGGTAGGTGCATTAGCAAGTCACGCAATAAACCAGTCTAAAGTTTGATTCGCCTATCCCTTGGCGCACGTGAAAATCGTTCTTTATAAGCAAGTTCTTTAGATCTAAGATAAATATAGAGCTTCTCAAAATCGTTCTAATTTCCGTATCCACTGGTTATTGACATCCTAATTCAATTGCCATTGTACCTGCGAAAACTCACTTTCCGGTGATGTCTGTGGTATACAAAATAAAGTATTATATTCCACCGTAAATTCATTCCCACCCTTCATTATTCAATGAGCAAGACAAAAATCATTTGAATAATATTGACCCTCATTGAACGTAAGTGTTTATCCAAGGAGCTGATGATCCTGATTGAGTAGAAGATAATTCAACAGACGGGCGAATAAATAATTCTTTGTCAATGTCTTGTTGTTTTGATATAGGACTTTTTTAAAATACGAGGCGACAAAATCAATATGCACACAGTTATACTTAAGGCAAAAAACTATGGAATATAAAAAGAAAAATCATACGAGTGTGTAAAGAATTAAAAACACATACATGTGTGAAACGGTAACTAACAATCTATGCTACATAACATATTCAGTGTTGCTTAACTTTCCTTCATATAAGCAATAAAAAATTGTGTATATGATATATCAAGGGTCCAAAAACTAGACTTTAAATCGATGTGTCTGTGTCACATGTTAATAGCACATGATTCGCATCGGGTGACACAAAACACATGAATGTTTGACGTTAAAGTATATTAATGCAACAGTACGTGTTTAATATCAGGTGTACCGGTATGAAGTGAGAATTCAGATACAATGTGTCGATAGGGAACATTTGCTGTGAACGAGCCTTAATTTTTTTTTGTTTGGTTGGTATGACATCTATCAAACATATTTAATATACATTAGTGTCATTGAACAAGCAACATCATATTTTTTCATCGTGTTAAAAATGTCGAATTTTTTTTACCAGAAAGTGATGATTTGCGGAAAGCATTAATTTTCTTTTTCATTTGAAGAATAGTGCTGCAGAGTCGCATCGAATGCTTGTCGAGGCATATGGGGATCATGCTCTATTAGAAGTAACATGCAAAAGATGGTTTCAACGGTTCAGAGATAATGATTTTGATGTGAGAAATGAAGAACGTGGGAGACCACCAAAAAAGTTTGAAGACGCTGAATTGCAAGCAATATTGGATGAAAATGATACTTTGTGTCAGAAGCTGGTAAACTGTTAATACTAATCGCTACAGACAACAAATGATCAGTTTGAATCATGCATTGATCGAAAAACCACCAGAATGGGCCAGAAGACACAGTAAAGTAATTTTGTTACACGACAATGCACTTGCACACAAAAAAAAACCGGTTCAAGATACAATCAAAGCACTTGGTTGGGAGCTGCTACCCCACCCGCCGTATTCACCAGACTTGGCCCCTTCCGACTACCTTTTGTTTTCATCGATGGGACACGCATTGGCTGAGCAGCACTTCGATTCCTACGAAGAAGTCGAAAATTGGGTGTCTGAATGGTTTGCTTCAAAAAACGAACATTTCTATTGGTGGGCTATCCACAAATTGCCAGAAAGGTGGTCAAAATGTGTAGAATGCAATGGTGGATACTTTCAACAAAATTTTTTTACTTTCCGATTCAAAAGGGGTGTTTCAGTTTCACAAAAAAACGCTCACTTCATACCGGTACACCTGATATATAACTCATTCTTCAGAGTTTTATCCAGCGCTTGTGTGAAAGGTTTTTCATTAAAATTATTTAACACGTAATATAACATAAGTAATAATCTTAACCATCAGTGACCGACATTCCTCTTTTTTTTTTTCTTCGGCTTTTTTTTTTCTTACAAACATAATTATATATGATGTACCTAACTTTTACGCCAATCTTAAATCCATACTACAGTATAAGTAATAATTTATATATTTTTCCTTTGAAACATTAAATAGAAGATAAATTGAAAGGACTCTTGTGAATGACAATATTCTCGTTATAGTTTTCTTTATTCGTAGTTTGCCAAAGAAACATTGAAACAGACATAGAACCGCTACTAAGTGTTTTGGCCGCTAGCAAATCTTCGAATGCAAAAATGAGTTTATTATCATGCAGATTAGTTAACCAACGTGTTTTAATTTGCTAGTTATTGTCATCTGCCACATGGCATACGATCTGTAGGGTTATTAGATTAGTTGCAATGTCAGGTTTTACGAGAGGTAATAGCAATTTGAGGGTCTACCGTGGACTTTCAATAAAAAAATTTTATTGCAAAGGGCATTTCAGTCAAGTTTTAACTATCCCTCGGTATCCACGTCCTTTTTGACGGATTATTCAGAATATTCATCGGGTCAATTTATATTTTGCACGCCATCGAGGCCATCAGAAAATCCCAATTTGCTTGCAAGATAATATCTTCTAATGCATCGTAAGTAATCTATGGCAATACTGCATGCGTTACCGTGCACATAGTATGTAAAAAATAGGAGATGAATGTTAGTACATTATAACTGTAATAAAGAAAGCGGCCGTTTACACTGTCAATTGACATTTTTGAGATGTGAAAGCTATCAGAAGAAAAAGCACATAAGCGAAATTTAATGCATGATAGCAAAAATATTTCATAACGAAGATACAATGTATAATATTGTTTAGATTCGGACAATGGAAATTAGAATATATTGAGAAACCATTTAATAAAATATGCATTAAAACAGTACAGAAAAACTCCTTAAAAATCCTAAAACATGGATCCGGTTTTTGCCGCTTATAAAGTAGGAGACACGGTTTTCCATGTTTTTCAATTTTACTGAACAAAAGCAATAGCGCGCAAAGGAAATCCCGGACAAAAAAACAAATCACCACCTTTTTCGATTTTATTTTTTTTAAACCAAAATGTTTTTTAACATGTTGGTGAAATTTTGCCGATAAAAATGAGGCCAAATACGATATAATTACGACCATAATTTCCGGTGAGTAGATAAACCGCGCTGCGATAACGACGAGAAAGGCTCAACCCGAATGCCATTTACGAATTACGAATCACGGTTTAAGGGCTACTTACGAAGAGAGAGACACTATTGAGTCACTCGATTAATAACATAGCAGCATTAGCTTGCATCGCCTTTAATATAGTGATGTATTAGTAATATAATAATATATTAACCCTTTGCACTCTGCGCCGTTTCGGACGTTACACATTGAATCATTAATTTGCTCCGTCACCCCTGAAGGGGAGAGAGGGAGAGTTGGAATACGATCGTAGAGATACCAAGCAACGCGGGCCGGCTGGACCTGAGTGATCGATTCTACGATCGACTTGCGTGCGATTTACAAATTGCGCAAAAACTTATAATCATGGTCGGTATAATACATATCGAAACATTTAGTTATATTGTTTATATAAACAGGAGAATATAATATTACGGAACCTAATATAAGTTATTGCCAGTATAAGGGGATAAAAAAAGGAGGATGTCAGCTTTAAAAATTGAAAAAATATCTTTCACGAAGAAACTTTTTGTATTTGAGTTGTTTTAATGCAACTAAATATAGCGATATATATTGCAACGACCATGATTACAAGTTTTTGCGCAGTTTGTAAATCGCTCACATGTAGATCGTAGAGTCGATAAATCAGGTCCAGCCTGTCCCAGCCGCCTGTCACCTCCACGGTCGTATTCCAGCTTTTCCTTGTTCCCCTTCGGGTGAAGCGAAACGAATTAGAGTCCGAGTGTACATACATATAATGGCATTCACTTTATATAAAGGCCCTGCTTTTCTCTGTTGAAATTTATCCTTTCAGGCTTCATATATGAAAGATGAAACATTATTACTGAACATTTCGGCAGTGACAACACAATTTTTTTATAAAGAAAAAAAACATTTCGTCTAAACAATATTCCAAACGTAACAGAAAGGAGATAGAGGTTCTTGGAACTCTCAAGCATTTGGGGTACCAAATAACATTAGTAACTCTAGGACCCTCAATAAACGGAAACTTGGCAATTGTTTGATAACGACCTGCACAATTCATATCGCACCGTACAGTTTTCTTTGAGGGAGGGTGACCTAGAGTGAGATTCTGTGGATACATATAGCAGTATTTTTAAAGGCGATCGACATTCGTTACTGGACATTGGATATTCGTGATTAGACATTCGTTATTCATTATACAAAGATCTTAGTCACGTGATTATATCTTAACCCTGACTTTAAACAGTAAAATTTAGTTATATCCGTAAATCTCTAAACGAGTTTTTCCCAACCGAGTCTTAGACGTCCATATATTAGGGTGTCCTATAAGTTCCCCCCGCGTCACGCCACGAATGATTCTAACTGGCTATGAAAACATAACACGCAGGCTTATCCATCAGTCGTTTACGGTATCCGTTTCAGTCGTCCCAGAACTCTTCTAAAGTACGTTTCGTTAGTGGCAATGTCTGTTTTAAAATTTTGTTCTACATTGTTCAATCTGGATAGCCAAAAGTAGTATTTGACACATGTCATGGTTCATTACTTCCAAAAAGGCTTTTGTTAAATTGGTTTAAGAGATTTGGAACTGGCTGGCCAACAACGACAGATACGAACATTATCAAAGCTATGTCCGCTGAAAATCCGCGATATAGTGTGCGCGCGATAGCGGATGCCACTAACATTCTCAGGACAACGGTGCATATGTATTTATCAGGTGTGTACCGGTGTGGAGTGAGCGTTTTTTTTTGTGAAAATGAAACACCAATTTTGAATGGGAAAGTAAACAAATTTTATTCAAAATATCGACCATTGCTTTCTACTCATTTTGACCACCTTTCTGGTAATTTGTGGATACCACGCCAATAGAAATGTTCGTCTTTTGAAGCAAGCAAGCAGACATCCAATTTCCGACTTCTTCGTAGGAATCGAAGTGCTGCTCAGCCAATGCGTATCCTATTGATGAAAACAAATGGTAGTCGGGAGGGGTCAAGTCTAGTGAATACGGCGGATGGGGTAGCAGCTCCTAGCCAAATGTTTTGATTGTATCCTGAACCGGTTTTGCTTTGTGTGCAAGTGCATTGTCGTGTAACAAAATTACTTTGCCGTGTCTTCTGGCCCATTCTGGTGGTTTTTCGATCAATGCATGATTCAAATTGATCATTTGTTGTCTGTAGCGATTAGTATCAATAGTTTCACTAGGTTTTAGAAGCTCATGATACACCACACCTTTCTGTTCCCATCAAACACAGAGCATTGCCTTCTTGCCGAATCGATCTGGTTTTGCAGTCGATGTTGATGGTTGCCTCGAATTAACCCATGATTTTTTCCGTTTAGGATTCTTCAAATAAATTCATTCTTCATCGCTAGTAACAATTCGATGCAAAACTGATTTTCTTTCGTGTCTTTGAAGCAAAATTTCTTAAGTTCTATTTCGGTTTTCCATCTGTCTTTCATTCGATTCATGTGGCATCGATTTTCCATACTTTTTGATCTTTCCCATAGCATTTAAACGGTCAGAAATTGTTTGTTGTGCAACATTTAACATTGCTGCCAATTGCTTTTGACTCAAAGTATCATCGTCGTCCAATATTGCTTGCAATTCGGCGTCTTCAAACTTTTTTGGTGGTCTTCCACGTTCTTTATTTCTCACATCAAAATCATTATCTCTGAACCGTTAAAACCATCTTTTGCATGTTGCTTCTGATAGAGCATGATCACCATATGCCTCGACGAGCATTCGATGCGACTCTGTAGCACTTTTCTTCAAATGAAAACAAAAAATAATGCTTTCCGCAAATCGTCACTTTCTGGTAAAAAATTCGACATTTTTAACACGATGAAAAAATATGATGTTGTTTGTTCAATGACTCTATATATATTAAATATGTTTGACAGATGTCATACCAACTAAACAGAAACAAGAATTAAGACTCGTTCACAACGAATGTTTCCTATCGACACATTTGTATCTTAACGCTTACTTCATACCGGTACACTTGATAATCAAGATAGGATATGTGAATCGATGTCAAGTTTGGGTGCCTCACCTATTGACGGAGACCGACCGTACGAACCACGTCTCTACGTGTGATTTGCTTCTTCAGCGACATGAAAGAGATCCTATTCTTGAAGAAGCTTGTCATTAGAGACGAGACTTGAATTTTATATCAAAATACGCATCAGAAACGCAATTGGTCTAAGGACAACGAATCCTCAACTGTCGCAAAGTCTAGATTTTACCCAAAGAAAGTTCTTTTGTTTATTTGATGGGACTGGGAAAGTGTAATGTATTAAGAGCCTCATCCTCAAGGTGAAACGATAAATTCTGACAAATATTGCAATAAACTCTATCAATTGAAAGAAGGGAAAACGGCCAGAATTGGTGAATCGATCAGGCGTCGTTTCTCATCACGACAATGCAAGACCGCATGTTACGTTGGCCATCCGACAAAAGCTATTACAGTTCGATTGGGACTAGGATTTGACTCGGCCACATATGAGAAAAGTTGTAAATATCTTAATTTAACTAACACATCCTTTTCATTTGTAATGAGAACGTTTCAGAGAATTCAAGGCGCACCTGACCGCGTATTGAAAAGGTTTACGATTCACTCTGAACCAAAATCATTTCCGGAAGAATCGAGGCGCACTCGATTCCGTATCGGGGAAGCTGAAAAGATTAAGGATTAATTTAATGAGTAGTTGACCTGAACGTACATTTCATAGTAAACGAAAACTCTTCATAGTAAACGAAAAAATTTTATTTTGAATGAGAAACTTCAATAAAAAATTGATTGTGAAAGATGGCTGCATTGCGACCGACATCTTTTATAAGATTCCTACATCCACTCCTAAATCATTCGTCAGATAACCACATCGTTACGGCGATTTCGTCAAAGAGTGAAGCCCCTCCAAAAATTCGACCAGGAACACTAACCTATTAGCCTTATCCAAAGGGAGCATGTCGCGTAGACACGCTCGATTCAAGAAACGGCATTTTCTTTTACCTCATAATAACATTCAAATTCGTAATAACGGTAATTCGTAACATCTTATCTTATTATGCACAATATCCTGAAATAGGTAAAAATGTAGTAGTTTTATGAGCAATTAATGTATGGCAGAAATTACTTAAATAAACTCATTAAATTATGCTTAAATCGTTAATGAATTTTATTATGTAATTTGCATATTCCAACAAACACATGACCGATATAATTTGTTTTTTTTTTCAAATTTATTTTTTGGCACCGACTACTACTAAGTTCTGTTGGCTTAGAGCACACTGTTTAAGGTGGGTTTCGAACCACCAGAGCTGCAGTATACATATTACATGAAAACACCAAAGGTGATGGAGCGGGATTCGAATCCGGGTCTCCCGGGTTGGAAATTCAAGCTAACTACTGTACTACCATAGTTCTTAAGTAAAGGGTGGGCCATTTAAAAGTTTGTTTTTAAAAACGCTATAAAATACGCTACATCAATATTTAAGACAACATTTTTTTTTATCATGAAAGTTGGAGTTCCCGATTTAAGAATGAAAAACAATTTCGTTCATGTGCCACCCTCTGCTGGCCTTACAGTAAGCCATCTGGCGAGTCCAGTTTTCAAGCACTTTTTCGATGATTTCGCCGCCTATCTCGTTAATAACAATCGCGATGTTATGTTTTCAAGCTGGAATTGTCTCTGGATTATCCGCATAACATCGATCCTTAACGGTACCCGACAGAAAAAAAGTCTAACGGCTTCAAATCGCAGCTCCGCGCAGGTCAATTGACATTTCCAAAACGGCTGATTATTCGATTGTCAAATTTGGTGCGCAAGAGATCGATTGTCAGTCGGCTTGTATGGCATGGTGTTGCCATCTTGTTGAAACCAAAGTTCGTCCACATTCATAGCATCGATTTGAGGCCGTAAAAAGTTGGTCAACGTGGCTCTGTAACGGTCGCCATTGACGGTAACGGCGTTTCCAGCAGCATTTTCAAAGAAAAATGGGCCAATTATGCTATCACTCCAAAATCCACACCAAACTGTTGCTCTTGGTTGGCTTATCTATGATTACGTGTGGCTGTCCGAACCCCAAGTCCGGTAGTTCTGCTTGTTTACATAGCCTCCGAGATGGAAATGCGCTTCGTCTGAAAAGATGATTTGTCGACAAAAGTCGACGTCATTATTGAGCTGGTCCATGGCCCACACAGCGAACTGATATCGAAGCGAATGGTCATTTGCTTTCAACTCCTGAGTCATCTGGACCTTGTAGGCAAATAATCCGAGATCTTTGTGTAGTATTCTTCAGAAGTCGCTGGTGCGACTAATAGCCAGTTGTTGTGATCGGCGCCGAGTTGAGGTCAATGAATTCTGTCTTATATTACGGGCTACAGCCGCAATATTCTCGGGAGTGCGCAGTGTCCGAGTTCGGAGACCACTTCTGTTATCCAATAACAAGCCTGTCTCACGAACTTTCTTCACCAATTTCATTACAGTGGTTCCGCTCGGCGCTTTTTTCACGACCCGTATTTCTTTTCAAAATTCGCACGGTTTCGGCTACACAACACTGACTGAAAATAAGTTTGTAATATTTCGAACCGCTCCTCAAGCGAAAACATGATTGTTTCGTGCCGCGGAATATCAGACTGACCAGCTGTTCAAATTTCAAGCATGTCGGTCACACCAGTGTTGCCATATTCTATCATTTGAAAACAAACCCGTAGATAATTCCTCGTAAGACGTATGAGTGGCTGCGAGAAATCATTGATCGCTCATGTGCACTCATGGGGAATAAGAAAGCACAAAATCTATAGTAATTCTCTATTGTCGTTTGGTGTTGCTTTCAGCACAGGGGGGATGAGAAAATTGCGTACAATTTCATTGAATATTGAAATCATGAATAATTTATTTTTGAAATGAAAAATTAACATGAGCGTCATCAGTGTATAGTTTGGCACACATTAAAATGTTGAATGATATATCGGATGTTGCGGCATGAAGATGTGAGTGGATTTTCATTCATGATTTACCTCGTAACATTCATATTATCTATTGCCGTACGTGGTCGCCAGTTCCTTATATTATTATGTGGAAAATCCGTTAGTTTAAATTTGTTTACCACTTTCCTTATACCTATTGGTCCCATTCTCTGAAATTTCTCTTCAGATTTGATTGTAATTTTATTGATCTTCTTTCTTTGGATTTGTCACCTAATTATTACTGCATGCCCTGCTGAACTCATGCAAATGGTCTGTGCAAAGGAACATTTAGATTAAACTATTTTTATTAAAATAGTATCTTGCTATTGAGATATCGTGTATATTTGTCTTCCACAAGTAATGTAATATCATATCAATATTTAATCAGCAATGTAAACTTGCAAATAGAATATTATCGTAAACTAATATTTTGTTGATAGCTCCAATTTAAAATTAGTATAAAATTAAAAGTACATTTTGTACATTATATATTTTATACGTTATAGAATAATTATTTTTGCGGAAAAATTAGATGACTTATACTGATTAATAATTTTTCCTATTATCGTCTAGGTAGATAACATTAATGTTCGTGTTCGAGGGCGATATAGCGTTTGGGTTGTAAAGCTGAATCGCGGGGCCGGCGCGAATAGTAAAACTCTTAGCGATAGAGGAACCCCAGTTCGGAAAATGAGCGGCATTCCTTGAGATACTTGTTGGATGTTAATAAAAAAATGACTCTATTCGCAAAGACTCTATATAAGAGCATTATACAATAAGTTCTCACAAAAGAACTACTGATTTACGCGGAGGGGACACTACGCAGTGGCTTCGAATAATTCACCATATACGTTTCGGTTAACTATAAAAATTAGATGCGTCACCTAGCAATTATCACACGTCGGACCGAAGCGCCTGCTGACACCGCCTCGATAGATCAACCCGCGATCTATCAAAATTGTCTCAAAAAATTAATATTATCATTATTCTGATAATTACGAAAAAAACTGAAATTGACTTTATATACACCATGTCTGTTTTCTTCACAGTGCTCGTTCAATGGATGTTCATTGATCAATGTCTTTCAGACTGTGAAATGATGGTCAATCACTTAAACATTAAATTTCATAATTTCACATATCGAAGTTTACAATAAACCTTATGACATATGAAGTGCTCTTAACGAGTACCTTTTTCGCGCAGGTTTAATAATTCTCCATCTGATCTTCTGGAGTTAAATTTCAATCAATCAAATCGACATTAACGTGTAGGAAATCATAATTTGCCGACGGTTGCATTGGTCAATAAGTAAATTAAAGGGATAAATAATAATTCAATTGAATTTTAATATTATGGAAAAATTTAAAAGAGTAAAGGTGGAAAAGAATTACGTCGATAGAAAGTTAGGTTTGAAGATCATGACCGAGATATGTCAGCGCGCATGGTCGCAGAAAGGCGCGCTAGAATTTGAATAGATCTACGATCCAATAAGGCGTTTAGAAAGAAATCTGACGAAACGTTCTGGGTAGCTGAGAGGTAGAATAGTCGTCTGGTAAACGAAAGGTCTCGGATTAGAGTTACCCAATGGTCCGATTTTTTTCTGCGCCTTCTTGCGACATGGTTCTTCTCCACCTTTATACCTTTAAATTTCCCCTAATAGTAAAATTTAATTGAATTATTATTTATTTCTTTAACCACTTGCGCTATAAAAACCTGCCGCGCACGTCGAGATGTTTTTTTCTAAAATCGCGGGCGACGTGTACACCACGTCGATAGACATTTATCGCAGAAATAAAAATGACGTGCACAGCACGTTGATAAGTATTTATCGCAGAAATAAAAATAAAGTGTACGGCACATCGATAGACATTTATCGCAGAAATAAAAATGACGTGCGCAACACGTTGGCCAACAATTATAAGATCGTTTATCGAATTATAGTTCCAGAGTGCACGGCGTCGCATAGAGTCATCGATATCTGCAGGACTGCACTCGCAGACGCGTGTTATACTGCAGCGCACGGCACGCGCAACCGTGAGTTTGTTGGTAGCGTAAGTGGTTAATTTACTTATTGAGCCACGCAACCGTGGACAAATTATAGTTTTCCACATATTAACACGCTAAGCGCTAGGCCGGTTTTATGTGCCGTTGCATTCACCCCACAGTTAGCCGTTAAGCGGGCCAGTGCGAGCCTCTTGCCGATAAGCGAGCCAGAGTACAAACAGATGAGCCAGGTAACTTTTTTCAATTATAATCAATACTGTTTTGTACTTACGATCTTAATGTTATAATACAAATTCATGAATGTTAGGTTCAAAGATGGCAAGAAATTTAATGCAAAAAATTATAATATAAAAATTACGATATCTTCAGTAACTAATGTACAAGCAAACCTCACCTACGCGAATTTATAAGGAAATCCCGGTCCGGCCACGCGCGCTGCTCAAACGTGCGCTGTCGGTTACCAGTGACTGACGCAACCTGAACGGAAAGTTCAGTATCGGTCATCGATAATTGACGTAGCACTTAAGATGTTAATGTCGATTAGTCAACTGAAATTTAACTCGAGAAGATCAAATGGAAAATTATTAGAAGTGTGCGAAAAAGGTGCTCGTTAAGACGAATTCATGTGTCATGTTAAAGAGCCACTAAGCAAGTGAAGTTAGGAGTTTATTACCGACTTACAATACACTATTAGTTTCAATTAGCTAGACAGCCAAAATATAAACTTGATGCTTTAATTCTTGGTACTTTCCCTATGTTTCTTAATCCGATATGAGACTAAACGTGTCTGTCATTATCCTCTTCTATGACATGGTCATTAATTACAAGTCATAAGAGGCTTCACATTGTTTACATTTGATACGCTCAACATTATTTAATCTTACGCTTATAGCTGTTTTACGATGATTAAACACTTGTAATTTTCAGTACACATTAATATTAATAAACCTCCCGACAATACACGATGAAATAGGAGTTTAAGTATTTTCTAATTAACTGTATGAGAGCTATTAGACAAACCGGTGTTGCAATTTGATAGATCTTTTTGTTCATTCAACAATTTTCTGAATGTTTCTTTACTTTCCATATGCTACGTAAGATATTTTAGTTAAAATTTTTTTTCTGCTGATATGTAACTCATGCGGAATAATCAGTTTTAAATGCGATGATGTCTATGTCGGAACCACATAATGCGTAGAAAGCTCGATACACAAACCGCTGATTATATTTTTCTTAACGCAAGATCGTCATTAACTCTTAACACACTCGGAAAGATATGACATGTTTGGATTTTGATACCCGTTAATCATAAAAATTGGTTGAGCCGTCATTAACTTGCAACATCTTATCAATTTTGCTTTTCTTTCATTTTCCGTGCACGAGATATCCCAAAAACTATGAATATACTTCACTGTTCCAGTAAAAATCGTGGGAAATACTTAAGTATACTATCGTCCTTAATGAGTTCACAAAGGATGAACATGGCAGAACATAACGCATAAAAAAAGTGCCTTACTTATAAAGATAATTACTTGTGGTATTTATTTATAAGCTTTAGATATTAAACGTATTACCTGAGCAAACAATGTTTCTACTATATCGTAACGTACTCATTTTACGCGTTTTATATGCTCATCTTATTGTAATTGTACATTGTAATCGTATTAAATTTCGAATGCTATCCAACCTGACTAAATTGTAACACCACAGTGTTATAAAACCGGAATAAGTAAGGCGCACAATTAGTAATATGATATAAACATTCTATCGAAAAGGTTCCTTATAGTATCAAGTATATCACGTGTTATCGATAGTGGCATGAGACATTATTATCATCAAAGAGGCATACAATTATACACTAGTGACACATGATAATCAAATCAAGAAGAAAGAATAAAGGGGGTAAACAAACATGGTGAACAAAGTGGAAAAGGAGAGTGCAGTGAGAGAGTGCAAAGCAATGGTGAAGTCGTGACCACTGAACGTACCATAGCCAAGGGAAATGGCCAAAGGCATTAAGGAACACGGTGGATGTCCTTTACATTGGGTCGACAATTCCGGGAGCCAACCCAGACACCTTCTTCAGGCCGCCGCACTCTATTTGATGGTAGTTGCGGCCTTATGGTGCGTTCCTACACGTCTCTATGATCGGTGAGGATAAAATTTGGAAGGATATTTTTTTTATCTCTTTACAGGGAGATAAATCAACAAATTGTTTTACTCGTTATGAATATATGTATCGATCTTTAACATTCATCTCGTGAATTCAGAATCTCTTTTTTCGTATCAAAAAGTAATCTTACTACAAGCAAGAGTGAGGCAAAATGACTGTCGTTATACATCGCATAATTTTATTTTAATTCAGAAGATTGACGATGACATTAAAATGAGTCGCTGAGCTAAAGATTAATTTAATTAGACGATGCAAAGTCTTACAGCATGGACAAAATGCGAGATTTTTTTTAAATACTATGCAACGAAGACTTTTCGCAACTGCAATGCCCTACATTGAAAGCCAATTTTTGTAACGTCACTCCCAAAGCCCCCAGTGATTTTTGCTGGACGCTTGACTCGCGAATTCAAATTCAGCTTATTACTTTGCAAAAGCTGTCATTGTCAAAAACACGTAGCCAGGTGGCCTTGGAAACAGAAGACAGTTCACAAAGGGTCTCATTTATTGGTTCTCAGGGCTCAAAAGCCTGGGCTGTTTACGGCGGTGTTGCTTGCGCTACTACCCTAGATAGTGGAGAATCTCCGGTATGCAGCCGGTAAAGCGTGGGAAGGTTTATGCTGCTCGCCACAAAAATTGAATTCCGCGAATGTGGATAACACACTTACATTCGTTAGCTGGCCTCACTCGTCATTGCTAATCACTTGTTTCTCTTTTGTCCATCTTTTACGTCTGCGTTACATCATAGTCACATTCGGTGAGATGTCAAATTCGGGAAGGATTGTTGATCTCGCGGTTCCATTGCTCTATCAGCTCGGAAATAGTTTTAGGAGTTTTCTCACGCTCCTTCTTGCCATGCGCGATGGACCGTGTGATTTTGGCATGTCACACCATGTTTCGGGCTTCGATAAATATCTTGGGACTGTAAAACCTAATGTGGTGACACCTAAAATAATGATTTGTAGCGAAGAGTAATTTCAGTAACACGTGTAACATTTGTGTCATAAATTGTTTATATCTGGATTTATGTGCGTTTCATCGCTGCTATGACAGGTATAAGAATGAGTTAATATTATAACGGGAAACTTGCTTATCGGTTAAAAAAAAACGGAAAAACGTTTAGACTAACAATAGATTATGTACATTGACTGTATAGTACGTTTACGTGTAACATTGAAGTTTTACATTTCGGAAGTTTTGGTTTTTATTGAACATTGTGTTACTACTTTTGCGTTTTTTATATGTACTACGAACACCACTAACTAAGCCATATTTTTTAATACATGCAGTATTTGAAAAATTCTATGCATTATAGAGTAAACCTTATAATTTTTAACTTTACAATCCAAAACACCCACTACTTTAAAGGAATTCTGTGGACTTGCTGTATGTATATATAATAAATATAATATATTTGTTATTTATCTATGCCTGTTTTACAAATAAATGCGTAGTTTTTAGAAACGTTTTTTAATTACGTCTCGTGTACCTCTGGCAATTCTTTATACCTAAACTTATTTCTAATAAATTACATTATTTTGTACATGGGTGAAATATACTTTACATTATCATCATTTATTGATCACTTTTTATATTACCTACACCTTTTATATACAAGTGTGAATCGGAATATTAATATACTCAATACGATTTGTGCTTTAATTATTATTTAAGCTCAAAGAATACAGTATGATTATCCTACCGCACATAATTATAGGTTCATACAATTATTTTACATGAAATGCTTCAGCACATACCTTCGAAATATATTTTGTAACCGGTCCCTTTTTTCACTTTCTTATATAACCTTTCTTATAATAACCTTTCTCAAAAACCAAAAATAAAGTTTTGTTGAGAGAGGACAGGGATAAAGAAACATACCTAGGACAGTAAATTCTGTTTGCAGAATCTCCGAGACCGGTCAAACTGTAGTACTTACCCTGGTGGACACTGCGGCAGCGGAATTGCAGAATCTGGCAGAGCCTAAACTTAGCACAGAATTTCGGTCGAAATCATCTCTAAAAAATTCCACGCTTCTAACCAGCAGTAGTTCTTCTGCTCAGTTCGAGGAATCTCCAAATGTATCGTCCATAACGCAGATACCTCCACCGCTGATCGTCGATGAGGCAACCGAAAGACCTAATAATACGAACATCCTAGACGAAGAAAATGCTTTCTTGGTGCATAAGTCGCAGGATATCTCCGAAGAAGTACCAGAAGTAGTGGTCATTGTAAGGGCTGAGCAAAAGGTGACAACTGATGGCTCGGATCTGAAACTCGAGGATGACTCAGGACACATCTTAACCGAGGATGTGCACAAGGTGGAGGATGCATTTACGACGGCGGCAGTACTCAATGATAGCGCAGCTAGAGCTCAATTAGTTGGTGGTACCGGAGACGATGCTGCTGCAGTTATCTTTGATGGCCTCGTCACTTCTGGGCCTACCAATTCACACGAGGATATTCCGTCGTTCAGCGAATGGGCGCAGAAGAGACTTGAAGAAGCCGAGAAAAAGAAAAGTGGGTACTTGCATGAAAGAATTTTTAAATCTTTTTTTGTACTGATTTTGACGAACTTAGTTTTTTGCAAAATTTGAAGGTCATTTTTCGTAACAGAAATCCTTTACTAGCAAAAAACACCCTGCATTTTAAGGAGAGAGGCATCCTTGATCATTTGAGTACTACAGGTATTCACAAAAATAGTTCCTTTCTTTCATTTGACCTTGTCATTCAGTATTTAAATATAATTTGACTTTTGTGAGAATGCCGTAAACCGTAATTCTTTCCGTATTTCATAAAGATAGAAGAAAATGCTACCATTTAATCAAATCTAATGAAACTCTAAGGGTAGTGGTAGAGGCCACTGTGAGAGAGCATCAGTGATAATGGAATATGGTACACGTGGACTTAAGTTGCCTGCCACTTATGTTTACGACATATTGTTTTAGTCTACTTAAGTGGATTTCAACATGATACACATGTTTTTAACATTATTCCTACCACGACCAGTCAAACGTCCGGTCCAATGATTTCTTTGAGAAATTGTAGAACTTTGAGGCGTGGTCACTTCTGAGATTTTTCATGATTTTCTCGCAGCGTACGGATCGATAAATTAATCTATTGACATGTTTCTTTCGACTTCGTCCTCTTTTTCTATAAAGATATATTTGGTACACTTAAATCTGTCTGGAAAATAGCTGGTAGGAATAGTGTTAATGCAAGAAATACGTAATAATATAAATCGTATAAAATTTAAATCTCACATTGTGTATACTACGCTTTTTTAAGTCTTGGGTGGCCGATTGTTTAATAATGTCGCTGGCAGCTCAAGTTGTGTTATTTATAGTCCATACTAATATTTTGTTAATATGTACTTCAAAACTAATTTCTCTCTCAAAATTGTATGTTATTATGCTGCAAGAAGTTATTAGTGCCATTAAAAGTTGAATACTTGGAAAAATAAAAATAATTTACAAGGAATAAGTAATTATGCTATATTCGTTGTTTAGAGTTGACTCAAAATTAATCCAATATCGACCGCACGTAGGTTAAATGAGATATAAATGTCCTATATTGTTGGAATCCAAATATTTTTTCGTTTTACCTTATTATAATTAGTTTAACTATTTTTCTTACTTTAAAGTTCTGATGTATGCCAAAACTTGGAAACCCTGAAGCATTAAATTCATAAGTATCTAGACCTCTTTATACATATAGGGTGAACAGAATTGAACTTTCTGCGGATTGAATGAGTCACCGGTGACTGATACTGGACTTTCCATTAAGGGTGCGTCAGTTACTGATGTCTGACAGCGCACTTCTAAGCAGCGAGCGTGGTCTGACGAAGATTTCCTTATAAATTCACGTGGCACTCAACGTGTTAACATTTGAACTATTGACCATTACCTCAACATATTTACGTGAAATTTGTACGTCTTTGAAAAAAAAGAGGCAGCGGAGATGTTGTAACGCGATTAATATTTGTTCAAATAGGACTATGATGCAAAACCGATCTCTTTAAAATGCAGTGTTTGTACATATCCTACGCTTATCTATTAACAATGCAAAATTGAAAAATTATGTATAATTTCGACACACGGTAATTATAACGTATAACTTTTTTTTTTAAACGGCATTATTTTCCCGTTATAGATGATTATATAGAAATATTGTACCATGTTAATGAGGATCATTAGTCAGAACGTTTTGATTTATACATATACATTTTTAAATAGAATAAAGTTATCTTTGCAGTGCGTGCCTTTAGTAACAGAGTGGTTCTTAAACATTTTAGAACATTTGCACTGTTTAATTATTACTTATTTTTTAACCAATTTTTCGGAAACATAAGTTTTCTGATCATCTGAAAATGATAATTGTACGTTAAACACGTTCCACTTTATACCAAAAATGTATACACTTTTTAACTCTTTTAATACTTTATACACATAGTTTCATGATGAAGTTTTTGTGTATATTAATTTTCTTTTAACTGTCTACATATATA
>JBCFXI010002498.1:0-21754 GCA_038496175.1 Ampulex compressa | reverse complement strand
ATTATCGTTGCATTGTTAGCGAATGCGGCAACCACTGTGCGCACCGCTTTTTCAAACTCAAAGCTATATTTAAAATATTGCGCAAGAAATATTGGAATTTTAGTCAAGTTTTCCATGAAACATGAGACATTAAAACGACATCGAACTTTTTGTTCTACCCTTGACAAATAGACGGCGCCCCGCGAACTGATCGAACAGCCTAGTATGCGTGTTCTCTGTGCGAGTTCGATCGCCGATAAACCGCGGCGTTCCTCATGAACGAACCACAAAATTTACACTGGCTCGTATCAACCGCCGTGAACAGCATGATTAATGAAGGGACAGTAAAAAAGGACCAAGAGCGGTGAACGGATTCGATCCCGATAAGCATCGGGTAAAGCCAATTTAAATAGTGGCCGTGCACCGATTTTGAAAAGGGCTTCGCAGAAGCGGCGCCCGATCGATGAAGTTTCCACCGGATATCGGTCCTGAGGAGCGAGAAAACGAAAAACGGAGATCAGACAAAGTGGATGAAGGCGAAGTCGGGGGCCGTTCTACTATCGAAGAACGCCTGCTGAAGTTTTTTCATCCGTGCTTTAATCCGCAGATGTCATATACCGGGTGTACGTCGAACACCGGTGTCTAATAAGAAGGAATAACATAAAATTTCACGAGTGACTGGAGTCACTGTCGTTCTTATCATCAACCTGTATTTTACAGCTTGTCATCTGTCATTATAATAAAATCTTTATCATATCATTATAATAAAATCATCTCATTATAAAAAAAAAACTCAATATTTTAACTCTATTATATTATAAACTTGCATTTACACTTAAATCCAAAATGAAGGTAAATAATGTTACGTTTAATAAGAAATAATACATTAAATCTGGAATGTACCTTACATTTAAATCAAGCTCGCAGTCTTACGCGTAAGAACAATTACTAGACAACTTCTCTTACCTCACAGCATCGCGATGCATCGAGGATAATTATCAATCCATCAAAGTATTATTCCATCAAGTATCTATTTATACAGTATTAACCCATCAAGTATTATTAATTCATCTGAAAACTCAGAGGACCTTTGCCTTCGTACCTCGCAATTATAAGCCACCCTGTATTCGCCGAGTTCATCAGACGGACTCTACGCATGGGAGCGCCTATGCGGTTGGCAATACTCCGCCGATACAACGATTACACGGATAAAGTCGGCTGGTCAAGCACGTAAAGGGGGCGTGTAACTAATCCGGTGTCGACGACATCATTACCAACCTGACGCGCTGGGCCCCGAGCGTGTAATTAATATACACAGGTTGGCCGTAACGCAATCGACAAGGTTGCTGGCTTTTGTTTCTTGTATGGTTGCCCTTATTCGCCACTGCAATATCGTGGCCTACCTCTGCCGGATACGGTGAATGCGTGCAACCGGATACAGGAGGAGCCTGGCACGCGCCGAAAGCCTTTTCTCGGCCGGTTGCCCCTCAATTTGCTGCTTCGATACTTTTGCAAGCACTTTGAAGGGGTAAGATGATACGGGAAGTATGAAGTGCATAAACCGGGCGCACGGAGATACGGAGAAGGCCTGTGCCTCGCGACGCAGATGGAGGCTGTCTTCTTCGCGATGCTGACTCGATGTTTTGCGTCGAATAACGCACTGCTTGTTAACCCTTGGAAACCTGATTTTCTAAATTAGGTTAGAAAGAATATCAATGTATTTATTGTGGTAGCTAGATAAAGGGAAAGATGATTTTAAAAATCGTGATACATATTGTATATATTTATTTCGAAAAGAACAGGTATCTATTTTGATATTTTATTTTGATACTTTTCTTCGGGCAAAGCAGACCCTTGCTAAATGCGTCGGCCCTTAAAAGCTCTATATTTCAAATTTGATACTGGACTTTTAAATCGATTTCTACACTTGCAATTGGTTTGTCTTTAATATTAGGCTGTATATATTTTACCATTGCATAATATTCTTTTGGACAAAGGTTAAGAAAAATAAACGTCAGTTGTCAAAATTATTCAAAATAATATGATACTTTGTTTTCCCGCCGTATTGGCATATTTTTAAAGAAAGTTTAGCGGAATAAATTTTTGACGCATTTAATTTTTTCAAGAAATAGAAATACTTTAGAGGTAGGTGAGTATTTTATTTTTACTATAATATAATTATTTTTAGCGAGAGCCTATGTTGTTTGAAGAGGAACCCAAAGTATCAAAATTGATATCTGCTTTTTTTTCGAAATACACATATAAAATATGTATTGAGATTTTTCTTATTATATTTTCCTTCATCTGGCTACTGCAATAAACATATTGATATTTTTTAAAATTTAATTTGGAAAATCAAGCTTCTAAAGGTTATTGCGTTTCGTTCAAGCCACGGTTAGCCGTCAAGGTCCAGAATATAAACAGAGTCAGAGAGCCAGAGTACAAACAGATGGGTCGGTTGACTTTTTTCAATCACAATTAATACTGTTTTGGATTCGTATTCTGAGTTCCCTTATAATCTTAATGTTATAATATAAATTCACGAATGTTAGGTTCAAAGATGGCGAAAAATATAACGCGGAAAGATAGAACTTTCTGTAGTCAATGTACGAAGCAAACCTCACCTTTGTTTACCTTGTTTTAATCAATTACATTTATGCTTTTAACATGTTGAACGTCACACGAATTTATAAGGAAATCCCCGTCAGGCCATGTTTGCTGCTTAGAAGTACGTTGTCAGTCCCTGGTGACTGACGTGGCGCTTAACGTGTTAACTATTTTATGCGCGTTTTTTTTTTTAAGAATTAAATTAAAAACGTCAGGTTTTCTTATTTTCTATTTAAAGAGTTTATGTAATATAAAAATGGTTTGGTTAAAAAAACAAGTTGGAAATAAAACACAGAAGCAATAAAGTAATACAGAAAAATGTAACCTGATACAATAAATTTCGTTATTTCAATGTAAATTTTTAATGTCAAAGTTTTATTCGGCTATGTGTTAAATACAAGTCAGTTAAAAATTAATTTATTTTTCATTTTTTTTACAGCAAAACATTTTTTATTTGTAAAATTTGCGATGTTTTCGCGTTACATGAAAGTACTGGTTATTTGTGAAACATAACATCTGCCAAATTATAATTTTGACGAAAGTTTCCATGACGTATTGACATAATTGCGGTGAAATCCGTTCAATGCTGTACCACATTTTCTCTTTTACCTCATGGAATTGTCTGTGATTTATTGGCACGCATTCCATCCTTAATATGATTCCAAAGAAAGAAGTCTAATGATGTCGAATCGCATGATCTTTGCGTTGTTGGCAGCCAATGCATATCATCCTGGCGAGAGATAGAACCATGAAATATTGTTTGCAATAATTGCATTATTTTGTGTAGAATATATGTTACGTTAACAGAAGAACTAACCTTTATGTCTGTATTTTCAAATAATATAGAAACATTAGCAATTTTGAAATAAAATATATTTTATTTGAATAAAAATTCAGTCAATTCGTTTTGAGATACCCTATGTTTAACAATCTAACTCATCAATAAAAAAAGGGGTATACTCGTATAACATCAGTTTAAGAAAATGGCAACATAAAAATATGAAGCTGCATAAGTAAAAAACCATTTATCTGCTTATGCTGAAAAACGACAGCATAATTTTTTAATGCACAATAATATATAGTGGAACATGTTTATATCCAAAATATTACAATAGCTACACGGGCATAGGTTTGATCTATATGATAATAACGAATTGAATGGAATTGTTATTATATTTGTGTTTCTATATCATGTGATTCTTTTGTCAATAAAAATATACCAATTCTCTTTGATTTAAAACGCAACAAAACTTCTGTGCAACGTGTGTCTATTTTATTTTCTGAAATCCAGTGTCCTAAAGAGTTAGAGATGAAATTAATCTTTCTTAGTCTTTGTAAAAAACAACTATACTAGCTTAAAACAAGATAAAGCGGAGAAATTAAAAAAAAGCGCCTGGTTTTTTGTAGCCCAACCTTTCGTATACTTACTTGAGGTTATCTTACATTGTGGAAGAATGTGCAAAGCCGCTGAATGTTGTATTATTTCCGCGAACATGTGCGCGCCAGTGGTTTGCCAGGCTGCATGACATGTGGCGAATGGTGCGCCTGCCTCCTCGAAAATTCAACGCGCAGATTAATAGAGCATAAAATTCGACTACTACTATCAATAAATCGTCAAGTATTCTTTGCTGATGTACCTTGATGATACCCGTATGCACTTAAACCGTCATTGAGTTATCACGCCCCTTCGTGGGATATATAAGAACGATTATTTAACGAGTATTCTGCATGCCAGCGCAGGGTGCTGCACAGCAAACCGTGAAAAATAAATTTCGAACAACGATCCGTTGTCATCAAATTTTTCCTTCACATCGGAAAGTGCTGAAGCATCTACACAGTATTCAAATGATGCCGAAGCATATGCTAGATAAATGAATGAACAATAATGAGGAAATATTTTCCTTAGTTAACTGGTAGTAGCCAATCATAATGAATATAGAATTAAATCAATTAAACCTATTAGTGCTCCAAATCAGATATTTGCATTAAATCTAGTGTAACATAAAATCTAAATTATTATGAATGCATCGATAATGTAAAGCCTAAGGTATTAGAAATACAATAGCCAAATTAGAATTAAATTACTCGGACCTCATGTATATGAAACGCCGATAAGACGGATGAACAACTTAAAACAGGGAGCACTCATACATTATTGACCTGGTTTAATTGTAGCAGGATATCCGTATTTGCATACGATTATAAGCCAAATCCAGCTACTTAGAATTAGAGTAAACAGAGCTTGGAATAACTGATGCCATCGTTGATTATGCATGAATCGTGTTTTCTATAGATGAAACACCAGGTTGGGCTTACAGGCCCACGCTAAACCCATGAAATTTTATAGAATTAGGTAAAGCAGTTACAAATAAGTGCTACTTGATTTGTTCAGCAAATATACACTGGTGTGAAAAAGTATTGTTAATATAATTTTTCAATATGCCTTTATCCATCGACATACGATTATATATTATAAAAAATATTACTTCGACTATCATAAAATGTGTTTCATTATGTCATACATAGTCGATATCTTGATGCAGTAAACGGTGCATATGAGAAACTGATTCGATCTTATGCTTGCGATGATCCGTCTAATCAGTATAATATCTGCCATGGTTTTCTCATACTTATATTAATTTATATTACTAATTATGTTTTATATATATTTATATTAACTGTATGTAATTGTGTTGTGCAAGGTTTCTAAACCGCGATGGTCACCTAGTATAGGGATGACCACGCAGAAAAAAAGGAAAATACCTAAAAAGGGCTATGGAATAGGACAGCGAATTTACTATATAAGACAGCGTGCGTGAGAATTTCATTTTTAGTTTCGAGTATTAGAGAGAGTTTTAGAGAAGTTTTTAAAGAAAGATTTTCACTACTGATTTTTCATAGAGAATTTGGTAAAAAGCTAAGGAATTAAAAAAAATTTTCCCTAATTTATTTCAAATCTAGATTCATAACCAATATTCTAAATAATCTTTGTATGTATTTCAACCTTTTTTAATAAACCATTATATTCAACAACACCACTTTCCTACATAATTAATAATAATTTAATATAATTTATCTACTTATAATCATTTATATATATATATATATATATGTAAAACTTTAGCAATTAGATCGTGTGTTTGCCACAGCTATCTCTGGGCCTTCAGGCAAACGATTTAACGGAGATTATCAACCAGTTCCTATTTGTAATTGCTCAGTACGGCTACTGCTTCCTTTGTAATTACATGGGACAAGAATTAACCAATCACAGCGCGATCCTGTTGGAAACCTCGTAAGTGATGCACAAAGTAAATTTAGCGATGTAATACTTACAGTAAGTACTTGATGGCTTAGAATTTAGTCTATTGTGCAATGCTCTGTTCCACATAACAGTTTAAAGATGTTCACTGTAATCAATTTATTAATGACAGCCTCTAAAAGTTTGCACTGCAGTGTAACCTGATAATCCATCATCGAATTAATTATACCGTGATTATAAACTATGAACAATTACGAGATTATAGTCGCAGTATTGAGCAAATGATTTTACTAGCAGAGACTTTTTCTTTATCGTACCACTGTTTGTAGCATGTCGATTATGGTGTCGTTACAATATCGTGATATTAATCTGAAGTGTTCGTATTACATTGACCGTAGATACGACACTCATTGGTATCTGGCGCCTATACGAGAACAGAAATCACTGTTAATGATATTTCTGAGAAGCATGAATAGCACTAACATAATGTTATGTGGTCTGTACGTCACTTCGTACCAAGGATTTATCACGGTAAAACATGTATACATTCACATCAATTTTCCAATGCACGAAAAGATTCGGATACTATCAAATCCTTTTCTGTCCTTAGATCTGCAATATGTCATTGTCTTACTTCATGGTACTTCAATCTACACGCTCCTAATGACCATGAAAGGGAGCGAAATGCTAACGATTTCTTTTTGCAGTAAAGCAATAGCTGAAAAACTCGATATATATTTTTCTCTTTACTCGTCATAACGATATAGAATATAATTGTTATAATATCAAGATACTTGATAATTGATCGTTCTATTCGCACAATGCGTTACATGTTAACTCACGAATAATGTGTAACTTTGTAATTTTTTTATATTAAACACGTTCTGTTATTCGTATGAATCCATTCGCTCTTCCGTGCTGTGAATATTTTTTGATTTACTATTTTTACCATCGCTACTACAGCCCAATTTCCACTTTGTATATCAACATATTTGAACAAAGTGATGCATCAAAAATAAATTTATACATTCGCTTTGACTTATATAAAATTTTAGTTCAAGCGTACACTTTAACTATAGGAGTTCAAGCGAGAAAATAAAAGCGTATTCAGCTAAAATTAAGGCATCCGATTACTTTGATAAACGTAAATTGTATATTGAATAACGTATATTAAATATCGTAGGAGAGATAAGAGGAGATAAGAAAGATACAATAGATCGAAGAACTGAAGAATGAAAGAGACAATAGAACAATATAATACACTCACTAAAATATATACTACTACTTCAATTTCTTTTTTCTCACACGTTGCACGCACACTGATACAGGTATAAACAAAAGGGCGCCTTACGCCCACTTAGAAGTCTTTAGTCAAAAGGCCGCTTCGCACTCATTTAAGAGGTTGTCTAGCCAGTTCTATTCATAGGCTCTTACCACCTTGTTTTCCAAAAATGCTTAAAACATCGAATAAAGCACACAACATCTCACGATGGTACGCAAGTTGCGTGAATTAAGAAAGTGCTTAAACCGTAATGAAGAATTACGTCGATAAAAATGGTCTATATGGTATCACTCTTACATCGAGATAGAGACGAAAAATTTCAATCAAGATCGACTTTACGAAGACTATGTCTTCAGAAAAAAGAAGCAACAGTAGCACGCGAATGCAATTTACTTATAGCACGCCACGAAATAATGATCGAAAATCTTCTTCAATCATTTTTTTCTCTTCGAACTGACATTGCGTCCATTATTGGATTCTCGTTCCACCCCAAGCGCATGAATGATTTAAAGGTAGAAAATGAGGATTAGGACGATCATGCGGAATTGTTAAGGTGGAGAGATGTTGGTGGGGGAACCGGGCACTTTTTCCGCCCGCCGATTCACAGTCGTGAACGAACCTACGATGCGAAATGGAGCTGACTTTCGCGGATTACTACAAAATACACCGGATACTGCTGATAACTCTCGGTCTGTGGCCATGGCAGAAACCTGTAATAAAGCGGATTTACCTACTGCTCTTCTTTAGTATCTTCGTCTCTTGCATCCTGGCGCAGGTAATATTTTAATAGCGAGTTATACCCCGCTAAGTGCTCTTCGTCTTATAGATGACGCACAAAGCATCCTCGATCTGGAAAACGGATCTTGTATTCTTCTCGCACCTTTGCAATAGAAAAGGAGCAGGATAAAATTTGACTCGAACGAATCCTTAACTTTCTTTCAGGCAGCCTCGCTTATAACAATGGGATATAATGTGGAGAGATTGCTAAGAGTTTGTGCGTACAGTATACCTTGCATGATATACTTCCTGAAATATTATATCTCTTCCATTAACACGGACAACGTAAGCCGAATGCGATACTGATTTCACCTAAGGGCTGGAAGAAAAATCCCGAACATATTCGATTTCCTAAAAATTCAAGAATTGCCTCTAACGGACGCACATTTCGCGCGTTATCCTACAATTACTTGCACTAATCGCGTTTCTCATATTCCTCACGTTCGCCTCTAGCTCAAGTATAATAAGTAACGAATGATCTATCAACGCGCACATTAGAGTTCTAAACGTAATAACCTTAAACAAATAGAAAGGTCGTTGCATCGGTAACACTATTCCTACCAGCCACTTTCCAGACAGATTTAAATATACTCAATGTATCTTTGAAGAAAAAGAGGAGGAAGGAAAAATGTCGATGGATTGTAAAAAATCAAGTCCATTAGATCGTGAAAAATCTCAGAAGTAAGCGCGCCCCAAAGTTCTGCAATTTTTCAAAGAAATCACTGACCGGTCGTGGTGGGAATAGTCTTAATGCAACAATTCGTATTCATACTTCGCGCAACAGTCGCCTGAAGGCATAGCGTTGCTTCAGATGAAGAAGGTCATCGAGGGCATTCAAAAGGACTGGGATTCTTTCGAGTGCAAGGCTAAATATAGGATCGTACAGAGGCGCGCCGAAATCGGGAGACACGTTACGGTTATCGTCATACGTGAGTAACGAATGCGCTTTGCTCTGACGACGCGATAGTCGATCTCTCAGGTATCCCCAAAAAGCGAATGAGCCTTTTTGGTGCACTTGCACAGCTGTCTTCTGTACGGCCGTTATCTTCTACACGTCGTTCCCGATATTAACGCCGATACTACTCGACGTTGTGGCGCCCTTGGAGGAGAGCCGCCCTCTGCAGCCGACCCTCATGGAATACTTTGTCGATCAGCAAACCTACTTCTATCCAATACTGTTACATACATTCGTAGTCATTTCTATAAGTTGCATGATAGTCGTAGCCACCGATACGTCGTTTATTATGTACATGCAACATATTTTTGGGATGCTGGAGGTCATTAGGTAAGATCAAAGTCGATATTGGCTAATCGAGCATCGGTATTACTCTGATGGTCGTGAGGCACTTTTCCCTCGTGTTTTCGAGGATATAATCATGGATGTATATTTTTCAGTGTACGCATCGATTAATTCCGCTTTTTGAAAGATCTTAAATTAAAGCGTCAAAGCACTCGGTATAGTGGTAACTTTTTATATTCATAATAACTTTTCTGAATAATAAAGATTAACACCATTAAGGGGCAAAATTTGTTTGGCTATTGAATAATAAGTAATTTATTTCAGAAGCCATTTGGATTTTTTTTGGCTATTTCTTCTTATTAACTTTATATGCCGTTAGATGAAAGCTATGTCTGTATTTATGCATTCTACATTATATATTTGAATTTATATTGTAACAGGAATTGTAAAAAACAATGTATATTATTTCATCGCGTTTCTCAACTTTTTGTTTTATGGAGTTAATCGATGCGTGCACTGAACACTGTATGTGTGTCATTTAACGATGCGTTATTTACCGTCTTTCAAAGCTCTTTACGGCGCTGATTTTGCACAATTGATATTCCGCACGTTAGTTACAGCTTGCGAGAAATATTAAGCGAGGACTGTTCGAGGATTTCTATACCTTCCCACGTGTTCCTGATGCAAAGAAAACTAGCTGGCATTATTAATTTGCACATCAAGGTCCTAGAGTTAGTATTTATCCCGAATAAGCTTTTCAATCCCGAAGAACGGTTTTATTTTAATTATGAGTTGTAGGAGCAAGCAATTTGTAGATACCACGAATAAGATATACGCGTAGCATTATTTTACCGATGACCGTGCGAATTAATGCGACGTGCAAATTTAGGTTCTGCAGTTTCGCGCAAAATAATTTCGCGGGAGTATACATAATTATCATTCCACTGGGAGTAGCATCAACGTGTACAAACCTTTATACCGTAAGTAATTTACGTCCCTGCTTTTAACTCGATATTTGACATCGTTATCTCTTTAACAGCTTGCTCGAGCCACCACGGAAAGTCATTTCGACGAAACTTTCATAACGGCGGTGTTCCTGCTCCTTCACTACGCGTATTGCTTTTACATCAATTATCTGGGCCAGAAAATGATAGACTCCAGCACGGAGATCTTCAAGACCACGTGAGAAACAAAATCCACGTATCAAAACTCCCTGAGGGGTGTTTATAGAGGTGGTGCTTTTACAGATACGACACACATTGGTACATGGCTCCCGTAACAATACAAAAGTCACTGATACTCATCATACAAAGGAGCATGGAGAGTGTCAAGTTGTTGGTCGGCAATATATTCGTTGCCTCCTTCGAGGGCTTCATATTGGTAAATACGATCGCACTCGTATTACGATCAACAGCCATTCCTTACGCAAGCTTCATTTTTTACTCCCAGCTCGTCAACCTCTCGGTATCTTACTTCATGATGATACACGCCACGTGTTAATCGTTTCCTCAAGACGGAAAGGGACGCTTACTTAAGATTAGTAAAGACAATGTAAAAGGCAATGTTATTAAATCCGCACCATATCAATACGAAGTTCCCCACTTTACCGACATCACCACCATTACACGATGAAATCAATAATAGCATACTGCTCGAAGACTTAGATTAGTTTATCATGGATGAGCAGTGCCTATATGAAGGTTACGAGCGAATAAAATGCTTAAAGTAATAATCAATCCACGGTTGAGCAATGTAAGGGCAGGTAATAGATGTAAGCATACCATTACCTGGCATGGACAGTGGTCGTGTAGGAAGGCGATTTGGGTAAACACTGAGCAGAGTATCGGCAATAAAAAAGATATAATAGTCACGGCGCCTGCGTTCTTGCCACTTCTAAAACAAGGAGATAAGAATGAAGTGCTTTTAACGTCCCTGCCCCGTGTGTTGGGAAGCGATCACGTGTTGCACGCAACTGCAATTTACTTATAGCTATCCCGGCGATGTTGGGAAAGTAAAAAGCCAGATACGCCGAGCGTAATGATGGTCAAAATAATCCGCTTTGAACTACAATATGCAAGAATGACATACAGTTGTCGTGGGGCAACGTTCAAAACTTGCGCCTCCTTCTGTTGTACTTATTTTTTAATCATGGAGACGCGGATGGCTTTCAAGCCTTTCTCCTCGACCTTCGTTCGAGGGAAAGGGGGCCGCGATTTAAAATGCAGCCTGGAAAATCGGCGGCACGGCGTGCAGAAGGTAGAGCAAAGTTAAAGGGGGAGAAATGGGGGTTGGAGGGGGGCAGAGCAACATCGCGTATCTCTCATCGGGACAGAAGCAACTCGGGCTCTGTCGAGACTTCCTCTAATTATGAATTTCGTTGGCAGTCATTACTATCAATGGAACCGTACGCTTCTATCCTGTATCGCTTTGTGGCCATATCAGGATCCAAAATTTAAAAAACTGCGGATCGTCTTCTCCAGCATTCTTCTATCGAGCGTAATTGTACAGGTATCCCGTTTTTCCTCTTACGCGTCACGACTTTGATCCTTTCCACCCACGTATGCTCACCTCGTCGTTTATCAAAGAATCCATGGAAATTCGCGAGTCGTCTAGGAATGTCAAGTAATTCCTGGTATTGGAGGAATGATTGTTTTCAGTTAATGACCTTTTTCACGATTCAGTATAATATGGATTTACTCATGCAGACCCTTTTGTACATGATACCGTTCATGTTGTACGCTCTCAAATACAACACCTTTCGCATCGACGTAGAAAAAGTAAGTCTTGTATGATTTTCCGACGTTCGACGATGTCCTGCAGTATCGCCTATTTTCGTAGATAAAGGATCTCATGGAGCAGGTTAAGAGGGATTGGAATTCTTTGAAGCGCACGGAGGAAATAAAGATATTGAGGAGACACGCTTACATCGCATGGTTCGCGACAGTGGGTTGCTCGCGTAAGAAAGAATTCTCTACCCTAAAGGATCGCCACGTCTTCTTTTCTAAAGTTTAGCGAGCGTAAAATCGGAACTTGGATTACGACGCGAGAGTCGAGCATTTCGTGCGTTATGGCAATTATTACGATTTTAGTGTGCATGTACCCAGCGATGTGCTTATTCGTGGCGATTCTATATCTGCCCTCCATCCTCGACATCGTAATACCGTTGAACGTGTCTCGACCCCGACACATACCTACCCAGGTTGAATATTTCGTCGACCAAGAGAAGTATTTCAATTCCATTTTACTGCACATATGTCTGGTGATGCTCGTCGGATTGACAACTATGGTGGCCACGGAGGCAATGTGCCTGGCCTACGTGCAACATGCTTGTGGAATGTTTGAAATTGCTAGGTAACAGAAGCCAGATGTACGCCTTAATGGAATATACAGCACCGCCGTACAATGTACTAATATTATCATCCTGCCTGCATGAGAGCTTCGAAATACAATTTTTTGGGGAATTTTCGCACACGCGATAAAAAGCAATATAAATTTTTCGCCACTATCATAAATCTGGTTGCCTCGTTCGACATGCTTTTTAGGAGATATCATTTTAGCCGACTACCTCGAGAAGTTCTGATTAAAGGCGCAACTTTCAGCTTTCGATTGAAACAAGCCTTTGGCGATATTGTTTTCCAAGAGAATATTCTCCAGCAGGGCGTGATTCATATGTTGGCGGTGGAAGCTATACAAAGCCATATCAGGGCCACCGAGTTAGTATTTTTCCTATTTACTATAAGCAGCTTCCTTAAATCTTAGATGGATTATGCTTGATGTCCTTGAAGCTTCTGCATATTTGATAACGTATGCATTATTTTTGATATATATCCTATGATGTGAAGTGAATAGTTGTACCTTTTTCAATTTATCCGGATAATAGCACTTTCCCCCTTTCTAAGGTTCAGCCAATCCTTGTCTGACGGTTTTGCGAAATCCTATCTCTTCGTTCTACCTCTTGGCGTAGCTTCGTTGTCTGTTAGTCTGTTTCACGTAAGTGGCGTTACAATGCTAAGATATATATATATATATATATATATTTAATCGATTTCTCGCGATTATATTGTATATTATTACATGATATTATGTATTATACAACTGGGTTATTTCCCAGATTACCCAAATAAGCATAGTGCGCGATGGCATCGACGAATGTATGGTAATGATGTTCATAATCGCTCAGCTTTGCTACGCCTTCTTCATGAATTACATTGGACAGGAGGAAATCAATTATAGCTCTGACTTACTTCGCGCTGCGTAAGTATTGAGCAACGTGAATATAATTTTGTTGGAATCCATATCAAGAACGAGGTTTTGTTACATTTGACAAACCCTGATAAAATTCGTTATTCCTCTACAGACTGATTTTGTAACACATTATACAATTGTCGACCGATGTTTATATTTGGATCAATTTGTTTTGAAAGTTTTATTAGCTTCTCAGTGATTATTCCAGTTGATAAATCGCACGGGATACTTACAAGTGACATGGACGTTCGTCGTATTACGTATTCTAATAATTTTAGATACGATACATACTGGTACGCAGCCCCGCTGCAAGAGCAAAAATTGCTCTTACTTTTAATGCAAAGGAGCATGAAACATTCGACGCTTCTTATTGGCGGCCTGTTTTCAATGTGCTTGGAAGGATTTGCGGTGGTAAAGATATCTTCTATTAAAAAAGAAGATTACGATTCCCGATCGAAGTTAAGTATATCGCTTAATGTATATTTCCAGATTGTAAACACATCGCTCTCTTATTTCATGCTCATACGCACTACAAGGTCCCAGTAGCGACTGGCAGAAAATCACTGTTATTACCAAATTATGAATCGACGTCACATTCCTATATCTATCCAAACCGAGCACTATCGCGTGATATCTAGTACGGATGTCGCAAACTATCCTTCGAGATGCACTTTCTGCTGTAATAAACTGTATCGAAATTACGAATAAACTACAATACACGATCATACCGATATATTAAATGTCATTATAAAGCTCATCGAAACGAGTAATTTACTCTCCATATTTGCTCCAAGACTGTAGACGAAAAAAAAAGAACGACGACGCACTTTAATTTATTTAATAATCCAAAAGCAATCCGTCCATCGATTAGTGCCACGACGTGGCCACTACTTTCATTTCACGCGTCCATCGACAAGTATTCAGCCCGCAACCCAACTACCCAACATACGTCTCGAAATGCCAGGATCGAACAAAGATGCCCAGGCAAATGTCGATCGAGCCTCTTCGATTCCTCGGGAATGATGTAGCGAACAGGCAATTTGGAGCAAATCGAGCGTGACGCATCCGTTCCATCGTGATCGAGGTGCCCGGGAAAAAGATGACACGGTGCGGCCGGCATGAGTTTTGCGCTCCGAGCTTGGAATCAGGTAGATTTTAAAGCAGGAGCGAAGGATCCGCGAGCTCCTACGGCGTTGCAGCACCGCGCCAATGCTGTTATCTAGAGTGCAGGCATGATGTCTCCATTCCTCCGTGTCCCTGCTCGAATGCATTGTCCCTCGAAGGCTCAACTGTGCGCCACAAGGAGGACGATCATCCGTGAAATTCGCGAGAGGGAATTAGCACGATCATTCCGCCCCTTTGCTGGCAATCGGGTGCAGTCGGATCGAAAATCTCTCGGTACGGACCGCGACTGGGGCTTATTTTGCACCAGCTTTTTCTATCGATTCGATGTAGCATCGATTCTGCGTTATATGGAAATCATGGTACTCCTCTTATGGATTATGATGGATTTTAAGAATGTCCGTAAATTGGTCGTAACTCACGAACGTGGGCTATCCTTGCTAAATTGACTTCCTCGTACTTGGCGTACTTTGATCGTGGATGGATCAAACACGGATCTAGGAGCAACAGATTATCGACTCCGTAAATTTAATGTCTCTATTCCATTGTCGTACTCAGCCAAGCTGCCCTACATACATATCTTTAGAGAGCGCCATAGCTTCGGGCCAGTACTGGATACTTCAGATACTCAAGCTTATCTCCTTTCTGGAGCGTTAACCGAGTTACGGAGACGCTTCTGGGTATATTCGGTACAAGATCAGTCCTCAAAGACGTTCGATCTACCTCCGTCCCAGCATAAAATCGAGACCGTAATTCAACATACGGGAGGATAATATCAAACAACGTCGATAGCTCAAAAACGCTTCACACCCAAAAAATATTTCACGCACCGGAATATAAATAATAACGAAATAAGAAACTAACGTTAAAAAATGTTTGAATGGTAAAAAAATATTCAAACAATACTTTCAATTTACAGAATGCTCAAAGTTCGACTTCGAAGGGATTGCTTGAATACTTGGATGGAAGCATCTCGTTCCTCAATAACTATACTATCGTACCAAATGTCCACGATCTTGATCCTTATTACTTTAAACGCCGCACCGATTTTACATGCCATTCTTTAGGCCATATTTAGCATAAACAGATGAGTCAAGCGACTTTCTTCAACCACAATAAATACTATTTTGGATTCGTATCCCGAGTTCGTTTATAGTCTTAATAATATAACACAAATTCACGAATGTTAGCTTCAAAGAAGGCGAAAAATTTAACAACAAAAGTTAGAACATTCTGTAATCCATGTAAAAACAAACCTCACCTTCCTTTACCTTATTTTAATAAATCACGTTTACGCTTTTAACGCCTTGAGTGCCACGCGAATTCGTAAGGAAATCCCCTTCGGAACATGCTCGCGGCTTAGAAGCGCGCTGTCAGTCACCACTGACTGACGTGGCGCTTAACGTGTTATCCTCGCAGGCGCCCCCGCAATGCTCGCCCCCAAAACCATGGCCGATAATCAAATTAACGTCGAAGCAATCTGCTTAGCTCAGATCAAACGTGGCTACCTGTCCGGATATATACGAAGGAGGCCGCGATCCCCCTGATTTGCCATCACGTGCCTAATCTCCGGTTCATCGTCCTCCCTTTTTTTCCTCCCCCCTCTCTCGACCGACCTTTCCCCCGGTTTCCAGCACGCCAGCGGATACAAACAGGGCCGCGAAGGTGGAGGGCCCGACGTCGCGGCTAATGATAGGGAAAAAGCCCCCCTTTCGGCTGCCGTAATTCTCAGCAGGAAGATCTACGATATCTCTTATTCTCTGTTCTACTCTCATCTTCGTACTCATCTCACCCACCCTCCACTCCACCCCTCGTGCCACTGCCGCTTGTCTGGCGTCGCTTCAAGGGCCGCCCTCGTGAAATACGCCGGTGAGCATGAACTGCTCCCCCCCCCTCCCTCTCTCGCTCTATCTCTCTCGCCTTTCGCGCCGCGTTTTAGCCGCTGTGTCTAATAAATGTGCGGTAAGACCCGTGCTCCGTCGTGCTTCATGCCGCGAATAAGCCGCGTCGCGATACTGCGCGCTGAAGACGGAATCCGGGAGAGTGCGAGCTGAAAGGGGCCGAAGGTGCTGGCGAAACGTTTCGCGCGTTTGGGATTTATACCCATTGGGCGTCGAATTTACGGTTCAACCCGGGGTCTCGAATTTCCGTCTTATTGTGAGCGGAGCGCGAGTTTCTCGGTGAATCGCGGACAGAATTGAGCGGGTAGCTCGAATTTTTGGGAAGTACTTCGGAGCTCGCGAGGAATGTCCTCGATTCTGAGGATTTTTACTTTGTAAGTGTATGTACAAAGGATTTAGGTTATGTCAGTGGTCGATGCTGACATGTGTTTGAGGCATGCTTGATCAAGAGGAATTTCATAAGCATATGTTTTTAAATACTCATTCAAGTTTATGCCAAAGATTGGTATTTGGTTTTTTGCATAGACTTTTATATATTCTACAACTGTATGTTGCTTGTGATCGATTATAATCGTAAGTGAGTTCTCAGTTTTAAATACGGTCACGTGACTCACGATACGCTGCAGGTTTCGAGCGAATAACCTTCCTCTGCAGTGTAAGGCTAATGATTTTCGTCATTTCCAACGACGTCCTGCTCTCGACGACGAGGCCGGTTATTCCATCCGCGAAAGAGGGGCCAACTCGTTCCGCCGAAAATCACTTTCATGCCCGGCACTCGGCGCGAAACGTAGACTATCGCACTGCGGGAGAGGAAAAGTTGAGCGTACAGAGCGCGTGTCGAAACTTGTTACTCGCGGAAGTGCTTCCGTGACTATCTCCAGGCTGTACAACGTTGTACGCCCTTACAAGTGGGCCGAGAGCACGCGAATGCTTTCCACAATCCGGATAATAACATGTCTCGCGAGCGGGCTACCTGGATGATCATATCCGTGTACTTTGTCTTCGCCGTTTCTAACTCCCCAAAGCTCTATTCAAAGGACTACGGACGAAGGCGAAGTGGAAAAGGGCGATGCACGAATCGTCGGCTAGGCGAAATCCTCAGCCCCCTTTGTTACCTTATCCCCGGCGCTAATTGCGATATCATCGATCTTTCACCACCATCGTACGAATACTTGCCATGAACGGCACTGTTTTTCCTCCATCGATATATTACTCGTTGGTCGATTATGTTGATGTTAAATCACGATGAAGTATTCAAAAGATAGTTTATACAATATCCATGTTACACGAGGCAGCGTGGAACAGTTTTTTCCAAAACCTTACACGCAAAAGATCGAATGTTTGTCCTCCGATATTAATAATATATTAATAATTTTATTTCAGGAATTTAGAAAAGTGAAGCAAGAAAAGAGGATGTATACACTGTAAAATCATGTCCTTAATGAATTTTTTACGGAATACTTATCCACTTTCCATATAGTTCAGGGAATACTGCCATGGATAATGCCTCGCTAAATCCTTGCGCTCGATACGTAGGAAAATTAATGACGTCCCAGAGTCTTACGAAGTTTTTCCCTTATAACGAACATCTCATAACCGAGAGGATCAATGGAGCGGAAACATCCTCGAGCGCTCAGCCAGACGACAAACATTCTGAGAAGCTCGAGGCGCGAAATGCCTTGGCGAAAACTTTAGCCCGGTGTCTATGGCTCGCGACTCCTTCCCAGCGCGTCTCTTCGTTTTTCTTCGAAATAAGATTTTTCGTGGGCCGCAGAGCCGTGAGATATCTCGGTGGCGGCTTTTAGAACTTTATTAAGGGAGGAGGACCGAGGGCCCTCAACGACGAGGAGAGAGGAGGGGGAGCACGGAGATCCGGGGGAAGAACGACGGACACGAATTCTCGGTTATTGCGCCTTAACGTGTCTCCGGGAGCCTTAGAAATGTTTGCCCCCGCCCCCGGCCCCTTTGCAGTGCGCTATTATTGCTCCCTCCTTATTGCCCAGCAATGCAATTCCACTGTGCCGTCGCGAATCGCAAGGTCCTTCGATGACTCCACCCTTTCGAAAACCAGGCCGTCCCTGGATCCTAGCCAGCGCTATCCGCGATGTAAAAATGCAAATGCGTGGATTTTGCGAGCCTCGCCAAAGGTACTTGGCCGAATGCTGAAACATCCGCGCAGTTTACAACCCCGAGGAGTAAGTCGAGTGTAACGCAATAACCAAACATCGAACTTCGTAGACGATCGGAGCGTTGAACGAGAACGTGCCTCGTACCAAAATTGAGGGGGCAGTTTACACGCGTTGTAGACCTTTAGCAATGTAGAGTCGAGGAATGCGGTACTCAACAACACACTTTAGTCCTCATTGTTCTGGAATTCTTGGGACAAGGGTAGAAAAGATTGACCTTCGAGTATCTGACCTGCTCAGGACTCAACTCGAGTGTCGAAAACTATTACGAGAGCATTTATATTTCTGCTTAATCAAACACACGAGCTTCGACTGTTTGAAGACGAGGATTGTAGTACTGAATGAACGTTGATTCTTATTATTCTGATTTTCTTAGGACAACGGTAAAAGAGTTTAATGAATCGACTTCGAGTACGCAACCTCTGTTTACGTACAGGTTTCTACTCGGGGATCTCGTGCACGAGAACGAGAATGGTAATTACGATTCTGCTTGATCGTCCATTAACGATGGTCGAGGCGTGTAAGGAGAATACCAGCCAGAGGCGCGCGCGCGCGTGGAAGATACGAGCAAGCGTTAATGTAGCTGTGTATAAACTTTATCTGCGCAATTGAAACCTTGTGTCGTGTCTTCAACGATTAAAAAAAAAAAAAAAAAAACTTGAAAGCCGATGCAATCGTCACGTATCACTCTTTCGACTTTGCATCCGATTTCGCGATATCTCCAAAAGACGATTTGCACGCGAATCGTCTTTTCACGATCGCAACCCGCCAGTCTTAAATTGAAAAGAGATATGGGATATTCGAAATTTAACTGCAACGATTATTCGCACATCGAAATTCGCTGTTGCGCTCAAGAAAATAAACCGGCCCGGTTTCTCTTGGATATCTCAACGTATCGAGTATCGCGATAGCGCGATTGCGTTTTACGAAGTTTTTTTCATTCCCCTATAGTTTCCACCTTCCAAGGCGGCCACGGAAACGAGATAGAAGATCTCACGGTGGCAGACAGCGCGTCGTAGAGCAAGGAAAGCTAGATTAGAAGAGATGAAAAGTGCTCGAGGAGCGTTCCGACATTTACCTGAGCTAGTGGAAAATAGCGTGACGCTCAGCACACCCCGAACCGACTCCTGTCCGCCTCTATTTCTGTCGGCGAATCCACTCTTGTGGATCACCACGAGGGCCGAGGCTCGCGCACAGAAGTCGCAGCGTTTCCTCCTCAAAGCAACGAAATCCCTCGCGTATTCAACGCTAATATCGTTCCTTGAAATACAAATATACGCCGAGAAAGATCGACAGAATAACAAACATCTGCTGGTGTGTATAGAAAACGATAATGATACCTGAAATACGCATTTCTATACCACGAGGCGCGTCTTATTGGAACATTTACGAATCGAACATTATGAAAACGCTTTATATGCACATTTCTTTCTCGCGAAGATAGGATGAGGGTAAGTGAGAAAAAGAAAGAATTGGCTTGAGTAAACTTCTGTCCTGCAGGATTTTTAAAACTTGAAGTCGTCAAGGAGCTTCGAAGATATTCTTCGCGATACGGTTGCCAATTACAACGCGATCCGGTTTGTTGAAATTCTCCGTAATCTTCTCGATCGTTTGGTCACCCGTTCGCCATCGTTGCGGCATTGGTAACGCCGTTAATTGCAGATTTCGTTCGAGGGAGCGTCTCGGGCATTAGGATAAACTGCCACGATTACGACAGGTGGAGCTGCTCATATTTCGCAATTTTTCTGTCGGAACACACGCCGGGCATCGAGATGCGGCAGATTGCGAGCCGCTATTTATGATCGCTGCACGCATATTCCCTCTTGCATCACCGCGCACTTTTCACGCCCCAAAGCCACTCGATGTAGCACACGGGCAGAGGCTCTCATGTGAATGAAAATTGTGTTAAAGATCGTCAGATTACTTGACACATGAAGGGTTACGTCGGTCATCGGTGACTGACATCGCGATTCTAAGCAGCATACATGCTCTCATGGGGATTTGCTTATAAATTCGCATAGCACTCAACGCGTTAAAAAGATCAATGTTATTTATTAAAATAAGATAAACAGAGGTGAGGTTTGTTTGTGCATCGATTACAGAAGGTTGTCATTTTTCGCGTTACATTTTGGCTATCTCTGAACCAAATTTTAGTGAATATGTATTATAGCATTAAGACTATAAGCGAACGCGGGATACGAAATCCAAAACAATATTTGTTGTGATTGAAAAAAGTCACCTGACCCATCTGTTTATACCAGAAATTCCCAGAAACTTATAATAACGATCGGTGTAATGCATATTGATATGTTTCCTTGCATTGCTCATAGAAAGAGGCGGATATAATATTACGGGATTTACTATAAATTATTGCCAATACGAGGAAATGGAGAAGGAGAGTGTTAGCTTGAGACATTGAAAAAATGGCCTTCAAGGAGAAACTGTTTTGTATGTCTTCGTAGCATTAATTGCTTTGCCAATTGTTCAAAATACGAAATAGTTCTTGGTCGCGTAAAGTTTTTACCCAAAATGTATAATATTGTATTGCAAACATTGTACTCAAATATTTCACACCATGGGATTATATTTGGTCATAGAAATTTCAGGGAAAAGAGTCGCGTATTCGAAGCAACTTTGAATTTATTTTATTATCGGTAAAGTTCCTTGGCATTAGAAGAGTGTTAACCGCAAATATTCATGTTTTCTTCCAGGAAACTTGCAATGTGTCTTTCAAGGAGATTTATAACGTGTAAATTACTCGTGCTTAAATATTGAGAGTGATTTTTAAAGGGTGATTTTAAGAGTGATTTTAAGGGAGACTTCTTTCCAAGGTTATTCAACGTAAGGAAAGCTGACATCAAATGGTATTTGGGTACCCAGGATTAAGAAAATACAACCGTGCTTTTGGAGAAACTCTCAATTTATTCCTCAGTAATTTTCTACTATATATACAATGTTCGTGCTTAACAAATATTTACAAGTCAATTTTACAAAGTTTCGCGGCTATTAGCTCGCTATCCCTCGCGATCTCGAGAACATACTTCGATCGCGAGGAATACCGATTGCCCAGGTCTCACCACGTGGAGGTTGCCGCGACCAGAGACCCCCCACCCACCCACCATTCCACGCACGCACTCATTCCTTAACCAAACTAAA
>JBCFXI010002497.1:0-21756 GCA_038496175.1 Ampulex compressa | reverse complement strand
ATTCCGTGCCTTTCTTTGTAATAATGAATATATGAAAAAAAGTCAGAAGTAGGAAATGCAGAGTCAGTTTTAAGATCATTGCACACTTGGGTTACTACATAAACACTTGCTGCTCCTTTATAACTAGGATTAACCAATGCTAAATCATAATAATTATCCTTGAAGTAAAAAGGTGTACTCGGCGGAACATTTTCAATATATTGATAATTTTTAACAGTATCCCAGTCTATTTCCCATTTTTCATTTACTAAAAAGTTATGAATATTAGTACATAAAAAAATATTTGGAAACGTATTATTAAAAATAAATACTAGTATTTATTTGCAAATATTCAAATCAACAGTAAATTTAGAGAAATTTACGCGTTTTATTTATAAAGTACAAAGAGTAATGCATTCATACCTGGTGCAACAAGAAAGCAATTGTCACGATTTTCTGTGTCGTATGCCATAAAAGATTTAATGACCATTAAAATTTTACTAAATACAGTATAATGGAATATTGTAAGTGATTTGAGTTCCTCTGATGTTAAAGTCATAGCTGCATGATTCACAACTACATCGACTGTTAATTGGCCAACATTTAAGAACACATCAAAGACTGGTATCTTAAAACGTAAGATATTGTTATTTGAAGATCTAAATATAAAATTAGTTTTAATAACTCAAAGTTATGATCCCACCTTAGGCATTATCTTTGATGAAAGTATTGCAAATCCAGATTTATTGGATAGTAAGTTGTGAAATATCAGATTTCTGTTATCGCATGGTACATCATAGGTAGGTGTTGCATGAAGAACATGAAGGTACAGTGTTTTATTAGATGTAGGAAATGCACTGTACAATGCTTCTGGGTACTAAAAATTATATATTATAGAGTTATATTACTATATACTGTATATAATATCGGCCAATTATTATTGCGTAATATATACCTGCAACTCATGCTGTCGTTTTTTCTTCATCGTGCCGAGGATACGAGTTTCATCAATATTTTCGTCTATCCAATTTGGAAATAAATATTCTATATTTTTTATACTGTCCACTTTATCTACAGGCAATAAACTATCGGTTAGTTCGCCCACCATGTACAATGCTTTGCATGCTTTAAGTGCTACATCTCTCTTAGCAAGTGCAATTGAACGCATAACCGAGCTAAGGAAAATTTCTTTTACTGGTGATGTTGTAGGTAATTTCATGGATACCTAATAAATCAAATTAATAAATATAACTACATCTCTCTTAGCAAGTGCAATTGAACGCATAACCGAGCTAAGGAAAATTTCTTTTACTGGTGATGTTGTAGGTAATTTCATGGATACCTAATAAATCAAATTAATAAATATAATATATGCACTATATAGAGAACACTGTAATAATATATGCAGATTTCATTCAGTCATGCCTGATATCCTGATGAAACTTTCAGTAAGATCCAGGTAGGTACTAATGTTACAAAATTGGATCTCAAAAGTGCACAAACGTATCTATTTATTATAGAAATAGCTCCTAGTGCACTTATAATAATTTCTCGGCCATGCTTATCTATTATTTTATATGGCGGTATGTCTTGGCTGTATAAATCCTGTTCAATTTCTTCTGTGGTAGGTTCATCACGATTATCCGTCTTTCCCAATAATAACTAGAACAAATATCAGTTGTGATAACAAATAAAAAAAAAATTTGAATGCATTCTTAAAAATGTTTTGGCTATCTAAGCGCTAAATAAGTATTTTAATTTTGCCAACATTAATACACTGAAATAGAGAAATTAAATGTGACATAATTGTTTCATATTAAGAGATCAATATTTCAATATAAACTGTATACCTTTTCTATGTATAATTCGGTCTGCTTATATGTCTTGTGCTGCTGAATGTTCTGGTTATTGTTATTAGGTATTAACATTACAAATTTACTTGTTTGATGTCGAGCTCTACCTTTAGTCTGTATATAAGATCTTACATTTGTCGGGAAATTATATCTTACAATTAAACTGCAATTTGGTAGATCAATCCCTTCAGCTACAACTTCTGTTGCTATAACACAATTAGACAACCCATTTCTAAACCTGGAATTTTTTCGTGTTATTTATAAATCAAACTAATATAGCATGCGCTAATATAGTATTTTGTAATAACACATAATATTTTTAATTTATACCTTAAGAGGACTTCTTTATTCCATTTTGTAATGCACAGTGCCTCCACAGAATTTTTGTAAGGATTATTTGAAAATCCAACTACAAAATCTGGCATTAGAAAGTCATATTCTTTATCGCATTCACACAGATTCTGTAATAATAGTATAAATTGATAATTATTAAATGATGTGACAGTTTCTTATATTTATTTACATCAATATTTGTCAATATTTTATAAAGATTTCGTAATTTGATCAAGATAATGGATCTCTTGTAATGGATATCAGAACTATTGTTAAACAATTAAGCACACTTTATGCATAGAATGCTGATTATAGAATATATAACTTACAAATGCTTACTTTTAAAACGTGGTATAACACCTTTGCTGTAAATCTTTTTTCAACAAAAACAATACAACATAATTTTTGCTGTGGTAATTTATTTTTGTGGAAATCCTTTAATATTCCAAGCAGTTTGCAAACTTGATCGGAAGAATATCTGGAATTTGTTGTATACCCTTAATACTTGCATATTATAGAACACTAACATCGTAAAGGATATAAATCAACAAAAATAAAACCTATAGTTAAAAAAATAACTTTTACTATTTGTAAGATTACAAATATTGTATTAAAATATGTCTATTATGGATTTTGTTTTTAAATAGTATTCAAAATGCACAAGGCACTAATGTGTTATTTAAATGTATATTATTTACTAACTGACCTATGTATGCGTTCAATTTCTGATACATCTTTCATCTCATTATCTAAAATCTTCCTCAGCGTTACCATTTCTGTTATTAAATATTCCAGGACATGAACAGCTTTCTAAAAATGTAAATAAAAATAATATACTGTACTCAAGTAGTACATAAGTTAATTGAGCTATACTTTCGATTTTAAGTTTCAAAATATACATCTTTTCATATGTTAACTTTGTAACCCATATATATTTAATTCATGAGAAAAATCTGTTAACAATTGGAGAGTGATGTGGTCTATACAAGCTTATATATACGAGCATATACATATGCTCGTATAGACCACATCATTCTCCGATTATCATATACCACCGAGCAAGTAGCAAGGAGTCATCGTGTATCTGTTAACAATTTCCTTGACCCATATCTATATCCACAAGTACTCTATTAATCTATACATAATATTTATATCGCTTAAAGGTTTTTTGATAATTCTGATGATTTAGATATCTTATATATAAATAGCCCCTTTTTAATGCATACCATATCATCTGAATTTTTCTTTAATCGCTCGAGTTGGATTAGATGTAATAAAACTGCTTTGCTACAGCCATATATTCCTAATTAGTATAAAAAATAGCAATATGTTAATATAATAACCATATCATCTGAATTTTTCTTTAATCGCTCGAGTTGGATTAGATGTAATAAAACTGCTTTGCTACAGCCATATATTCCTAATTAGTATAAAAAATAGCAATATGTTAATATAATATATCATTGTTCATATAAAGTTAAACAAAATTAAGTTTTTATAAAATACCTGTTTGCTGTAACTGATCCTGTACATCTAACATTATTGATATTAGTTTTGAATTTTTACTTCGTGCCTGAAAAACAGTGCTGGAATCATTAAGTAAAAGCTTGTTCTGTAAAAATACGCATGCCAAAACTTGATTTATATCATCTAATTTCTGTTGTATTAGTGTCTGTATGCGTTGTGATTCATATGGTTCATATAACACAACCGATTCCTTTGGGTTCGTACAGTAGCCTTCAATTGACACTTTTGAATCTATACTTGCTACCGTTGAGAGAAATGTAGTTTCCAAATCCTGTAAATTACTCAATCTTCTTATAAAATGTTAAGTAAAGATATAAAGATTTATTGTGCCAAATAAAATAATAATCCTACAACAAGATTCATCCCTTTAATTATCAAGTTTGAACAATCGGGTTACCTTGATAGTTGAGTTTAGTTTGTCTAGTTTGACATTAGAATTTAATAAACATGCAGATAAGGCTAAAACTCTTGGTTGTTCATCCCTTTAATTATCAAGTTTGAACAATCGGGTTACCTTGATAGTTGAGTTTAGTTTGTCTATTTTGACATTAGAATTTAATAAACATGCAGATAAGGCTAAAACTCTTGGTTGTTGTTCTTTTGGACAGGATTCAAAACGCCGCATTATCTGACGCATTGGATGATCACTGACTGCACTATGACATTCATCAAATATAATTAAATTGATCCTATCGAGCGACAAACGTCCATGAGAAAGCAGATCCAATAAAATTTGAGATGTCATTACCAAAACCTTGAATTAATTAATGATGTAATATGGATATGTATTTAATAATGTTTGAAGACTGATAATTAATTTAGATAATGAATATGTATTGGTATGTAATACAACAATGCAATTGTGTCATATCTGTAACATTACCTGATACTTTTCAAATTGCACTAACCACTCAGTCAAAGAATAAAAATCTACATGCATTTCACCACTATAGCCGTTGCAAGTTAGACCAGTATGTCTGGTAATATATTTAGTTTGTTGGAGAACCAAAGCTACTGTGTTTACCACAAATATAGAACGTTTTCCACCTTCGCTGTAAAGTCTAAAAAATATAAATATGTAAAATAACAATGTCTCTTATAAGTATGATTAATATCGATATTTGTTGCGCATACTTTTGTATCTCGGCGCTGAATTTCTTTATGACCATTACCGCCACGAAAGTTTTGCCTCCACCAGTTGGAAGATAAATAATGGTATTTTTCTGAATTGCCTTTTCGTAAAGATCAATTTGGTAAGGGCGTGCTTTAAATTCCTCTGTGTCGCTCTCCATTATTACAAATTTAAATTCACTCAGTATTCAAATAACTGCGGTCTACGAATAATATTTTTTACTTGGAAAAGATTGATACAGCTATACCTAGAATTACCGATATCTACAACACCCATAACACTATTAAAAATATATATGTCTTTTCATTTTACTTTAAAATTTCTACGTAACATCTATTTAACAATCAAAATAAAGCTAAGTTAAAACATTTGTAATAATAATTTTGTAATATTGCACTTAATAGGCATTTATATTTGTCATATCACGACGTCAGTTTCCAATATGATAAAGGGGCTGCCCGGTTATCTAGGAACTTTTTTTATTCCAGCTCAGAAACCCTTTTCACCATATCATATCTGTAATCATTTCTATTAAAGGTGGATTTTTAATGCGCAGCTTGTAAGATATTTTTACAAAATGCAGTACGAATAAATGTAAAAGTTAATTTCATTTGACTGTACATGCCACTTTAGGATGCCCACTATTGTCTAAATTGTATTGCACTAAAAATTTGTTACACGTAAATAAAATACTCAATCATACCCGAAGAAAGCCATAGCACTAGTGATGCCAGGACGTGGGATTTTTTCCCACGTGGGAGCGTTCGTGCGCGTGTGCATGCTGACGTCACAGGTCGGCGGCGGTACTCTCCATGGACGTACCTATGCGTAACAATAGGTACGTGTAAGGGGCCTTTCCCAGTCGTTTCCCGCCTTTCCTTACAGTGAAAGTGACTCGCGTAGTGCTATATAATATATTGAATTGTAGTGCAAATTGGTGTACTACAGTGACAGAAACCAGATGTATCACCAGCAGCCTAGCACGAGTGGATTGGTGAATAAGAAGAGAAGTAATAAAGGAAAAGTATTTCAATCATCTTGGCTAAAAAAAAATATATTCAAAGACTGGTTAAAATCTGAGGATAATAACAAAAAAAGCTTTCTGCACGGCTTGCAATAAAGTCTTGGCATGCAGAAAATCCGAACTTATTAAATATTCGCGGAATAAATTCCATATTAAAAATACAAGTAAAAGCTGTGATATCACACCATCTGTTTTATTACCAAAAGTTGATATTAATTCTAATTTGGACCATGTTAATAAAGTCAAAACAGCCGAAATAAAGTTAGCTGCTTTTTATGCGGAGTACAACATAGATTTTCAAACAATTAATCACATGGTCTCCCTCTAGCAACCTTCTAGGGTCGCTTTACCTGAGCATATTTTTTTAAAACGAGTTTAATTTATTATGTAATATAGTATGTTTTTGTGTACTATATGTTTTATATATGTTCTTGTTTGAATACTAGTAAGGTTTTCTGCAGTTTTCCTTACTCTCGCAACAAATGTTGGTATTCATGTAATAAACCGGTTACAGATGTACAAAATAATAAAAAATATATATTCATTTATTTCCATGTAAATATGTTATTTCTTTTAAAAATGTCCTCTTCCTGTAATTTCTACCGTATTTCAATTGTCATGGGGTCTAACGATACCCCATGTTTGAGTAAGTATACATATTACTGAGAATTAGGTAGGGTGCAAGAGTGGGAAAAATCCCACGTCCTAGCATCACTGCATAGCACAAATGGAGGCAGTAATGCCAGGACGTGGATTTTCTCCACGCATGCGCACTACCAAATCCTCAGTAACGTATATATTGCACTAAAATATGGAGTATCGTTAGACCCTCGTGACAATTGAAATACGGTAGAAATTAGGACCCCTTACGCATACCTAGTGTTGCACATAGATACGTCCATTGAAACAACCGCTGTCGACCTGCGAGGTCGCATGCGCATGCGCACGAAGGCTCCCACGTGGGAGAAAATTTCACGTCCTGGCATCACTGGTTAGGGCTCGTCAAAAGCCTCTTAACGTTTTATATTTTAGTACATTGTGCATAGTTTAAAGACGTCGAGGAATACGATTTAAGCATAATGGTCGTCGTAGGAAAGAAAAAAGTAAGTAGCGTTTTGTATTTCTGAATTTGTAGCAATCGTGTACAAGAAGTGGAGGTTAGGCAGAAGATGGATTAAACACAGCATTCTCATCGATTCCGAGCAATATGTAAATCGCAGTATTGTCTTCTATCTTTCAGTATCAGTCTGGTGAAGGGGCGCAGTTCATGACCAGGAAATCGGCACTTAAAAAACTGCAGCTTTCTTTAAACGACTTTCGCAGGCTGTGTATATTAAAAGGCATATACCCGAGGGAACCGCGAAATCGCAAACGTGCTCAAAAAGGCCAAACTGGGATTAAAACGCTCTATCACAAAAAGGACATACAGTTTTTAATGCACGAACCGATTATATGGAAATTAAGAGATTATAAGGTATGCACTTCTAACTTTGTTTTTGAATAACTCTTAATCAGCACCCGCTACAATTTGCATATCGTTTCAGATATTCAATAAAAAAGTTGGAAAGGCCAAAGCAAACAAAGATTTTGCTAAGCTTAAAAAATATTTAAGTGCTCATCCAAATTTAAAATTAGATCATATTGTAAAGGAGCGATACCCCACATTTATTGATGCTTTAAGAGATTTGGATGATTGTTTGACACTGTGTTTTTTATTTAGTACATTTCCTTCTTTACCTCATATACCTAGAGATCAGTCAGCTCTTTGTAGACGTTTGACCATTGAATTTTTACATGCTGTGATTGTGGCCAAAGCATTGCGTAAAGTGTTCATATCCATCAAGGGATATTACTATCAGGCAGAAATTAAGGGACAAACTATCACTTGGATAGTGCCACATCACTTTTCCTTTGAACCACAAGCCAAGAGTGAGGTAGATTTCAAAGTTATGTCAACGTTTGTCGAATTCTACATAGTGATGCTGGGCTTCGTCAATTACAGGCTTTATCATGCTCTTAATTTGTATTATCCACCAAAATTCAGTAATATTGGTAATATCAGCTTTTCCATGATAATCTTTAGAATAATATAGTAGTGGGCACATAAAAATAACAATGTCTTTCCCTTAGGAAACTTTGAAAAAGTATTAGTCGATGAAGAAGCATTTGTGTCAGAGAGAATAAGTGCATTAAATGTATCGCTGGCCAGCCTGAATCCCGCAGTGGAGAGCATAGAAGATGAAATAGAAATGGATAAGTTTTCCAACGTGAGTGTGAAAATGATTGACTTAGGTTAATGGTATTATCAACTAATGGTTGGTGCGTTCTAGGATTTGGATGGTAAAAAACTAGAAGAGGCCAGAAAGGAAGCAGAGGCGGTGAAGAAACTGAAAACATTGTTTAAAAACGTAAAGGTTTTCATAAATAGGGAGGTACCAAGAGAGCCACTAGTCTTTATTTTGCGTTGCTTTGGTGGAGAAGTATCGTGGGACAAGTTACTTTTCGTTGGTGCTACATTCGACGAAACGGATGAAATGATAACACACCAGATTGTGGACAGGGCTAGTATGGACAAGCAGTACATTTCTAGGTATGTACGTCGTATTTTATCTGTCTTTATCTTTACTATTTGTGGAATGCTTCGAGTAATATTGATATTATGAAATGTCGCTGATTACAGGTATTATGTTCAACCACAATGGGTATTTGATTCGGTTAATGCCAGGGAACTCTTACCCGTGGAAAAGTACTTTATGGGATGTGTACTGCCACCGCATCTTTCGCCGTTCACCGATGGCCGCCGTGACCAAACCTACATTCCACCAGAGGAACGGGCCCTACTCGATCCCGAATACGAATTACTCAACACTGTGTTAAGCGAGGATTCAGGAGATGAACAGATTCACGGAACGCTTATTCAACACGAGAAATTGCCGGTAGAGGAAGAAGGGAATGATGAGGAGGAAGAAGGGGTGGAAGAGGAGAGTGAAAAGGAAGATACCAATGACAGTATAGATGTTGCAAATCAGCAAAAGGAAATTGACAGCCGTCAGAAAGTAAGTGGGTAATGTAAGATGAGAGTTTCCAAAATATATATCGAGAAATTTAAAAATAATTTTACGTTTGCAGAGAAAAGCAATGAAAGTAAAAGTGGGTGAGGTAGTAAAGGAAGTTCCATGGGAAAAGGAGCGTCAGGAAAAACAAGAGTATCGTTTAAGGGAACGAATGATCAAAAAGAGGCACCGAAAGTTGTATAGAAGCATGATGCAAGGTCGAAATGAGAGAGCTAAAGAGATATGGTTACTCCGCAAAAAGAGGCGCATTCATGATGCTGTAGAGAAAGAAAAATGTAAGGAACTACGTAAATCTCGTGTAGCAAAAAATTAATAAAAGTTAATCGCAAACATCCCATATCGGCGGATTACTTTGTTATCCCAGCTTATTACTAACTTTTTGGCAAGTATAGTTTAAAATAATACGAGCGGTCGAAATATATTTCCCGTGTGAATTCCAAGACGGTAGTTTTTATAAAGAAGTGAGACTGTTCTCCTGTACTCTTCCGTGGTAGACAGTCTATGCTTCTGAGTCCTGAGCATTTCACCAAAGGATGCAGAAGGTTAGGCCACCTACGCATAATTAATTGACTGAAATGGCGAATTTGTTCGTTCATATGCAACATTAGCGCGGTGGCCATCAAGGGAATTCGATATAGCAAATTAAGGTGGTATGGTAATGTGGTGGAGAGTGGCACATACGGAAGGTAAGCGTAGTAATAGCATGTACTGACGATATGTACAATAATGGCAAATATCGAGGATATAGTTCGGAGCGCTAAATGGGGAAGGTAAGGATAGTAATAGTAGGTATAGAAACGAGGATCATCGTAGTGAGAATATTGCGCAAAAATACTTGGCTCATGTCACAACGATGTCGGATTGAGCAATTCTTATGAAATCAACTCGGATACGAAATTCTTCCCGGAGAGGTCTTTCTGCACAAACCGGGCGTGGCGAATTGCGAAAAATTGCTGAAATGTGCTCATATCGATTGATTTAGCTATTTGCAGCGATGACCAAAACGTGATGTTTCCAGTCTGGTGATTACCAAGCGAGGCCGGTTTGGCGAGAGTGGTCGCTTGATCGATCTGACCATTCTGCACCGTTGTGTTCGCAGTGCACACACGTGGGGTACTTACGTCATCACTGCTATTCCTGTCCCATCCCATCTCTAACGGATATAGTCGAAATGTGCGTTTCTCGTCAGGAATCGCTATGGCGGATCAACGACTTCCTAATCTACTAATTTGTAATAAACCTACTATGAACACCACATTGTTGTATCAGCATCCCCTATTTTTCCGATTTTTCCCTTTTTTTTCCCTGTAAAGACAGCGTCCTTGGTGAACTTAGCGTGAAATGCGGTGGCGATGCGTAGGTACGCGCAGGCAAATGCTACCGCGCGCGTAGGCGGTAGTAACGCGTATGAGCTTGAAATATCAAGCACACAAAAAACGACTGTTTCGTGTGTGCGTAAATTTTTTTTAGAAATCTGCTTCTTTGCCTTTTTTAGATATCAAGTAGAAACAGGGGGAAAATGATGGAACTTTGAAGCTGTACGGCAACAAAAATAACGTCTCAAACGAATTTTGTTATGAGAGTGAAGAAACAATTATACTGCATGTTTATTGCAATCGTGGATGTGGAACAATATTTTCCATGGCAAGAAAAAATTTTGCCTCAAAAATTAGTGACAAAGGGGCAGGGTTGTGGGCGAACTAAATGGAAAGAGCGTATATCGCGCGGGTTACGGATAAATGCAGTAGTCTATTATCGTCTGTCACGCAAGCTTATAGGCGTGCAGTTTCATTGTGACGTAACGCGATGAATCAACACAACACCGCGATCATTCACGTCGTCGGAAAACACGTGCTGCTCACGTTTACAAATTGGTCAATTATCACGGTAAACCGTTAACGCTGTATAATATCTACTAATATTTTTATCCGCGGATTGGCGTCGTCGTTGGTACTTTGTAAATTTTTGAAAGGTATTCCCTAAAGTACATTTCATTGTGCGCGACTGGTGGAATAGATAAAAATGAAGGTATTTCCATTTGACAAAAAAAATGACGCATCAAGAAAAAAAATGCGAAATGAACGCCTGCCTCCACGGACCCGTTAGCTACATTGCATTACGCTTCGGCGGTTGTGACGTCTGGTATACGGTGTAATCTTTCGAGGTATCAGGCAACGATCTATAAGACTGCCGCGAGATCCGACTTCCGCCAGTCGAGGAAGCGATGGTCCAAGTTATAAAGTACGGAAAACGTACTTTGGACTTAAAATTTTGGCTAGATTGAGGGAAAGTAGTTTTCTAATCGCGGGGCAACACATACGCGATTGATCTTGCATGTAGTATCGCGCATTAGGTAGTATCTTGGCAAAACCATGAAAGCTGCAGAAAAGACGCGGATCCGAGCACGGTACCTTTGCTTGACCTCCGACTGGAGGCCCCGAACCTATTCGTAGCGGCTATGGCTGGGGGAGGCGTTCAGGGACGAACAAGAGGGCGGGAAGAGTATCTTCCAGGCATCGAGCTCTCCGCGTCGGTACGGCAAGTGACTCTACGGTGCTTAGGTCTGCCGTGGGAATCTACCGTGGGCGGAAAGTGGAAGGAGGAAAGCGATAGCTCTATCGCGCGGCCGGGAGAGAGTGCGACAACGCGAGACCGCGTGAGGGCACGTAGCGGCGCGAGAGGAGTTCGTAGAAGGAAAAGGAAAGAGGAGGCAGCCCTCGAAAAGAGAGAGGCGTCGGCGGACGGTTCGAGTTGAGGGAGTAAGGGAGAGAGAAAGAAGGATCGTCAGCCAATGAGATACCAGTCCGGCGATGACGTTGTCGCTGTCTCACGTCCAAGTCTCACCAAAAGTCTTTCCCAGGTACCAGTTTGTCCGCAGTCTCCCGGGTGAACGAAGAAGTCGTCCTTCTTCGAATATCCTCGACTCGTATTCTGCGCGCTTTCGTTTCTTTGTCTATAAGTGTATTATCTAAAGGCGGCCAAGATTGGAGTCTGGATAAGCGGCAGGCTTGTGGAGGAAGGAGGCTGTTATCAGCCATGGGGACAGGTGAGTTTCAAAGAACTGGGTAGATTTTAGTTTGGCAAAGATCTACCGCACTGTTTCGGCTACCGAAGAACTTAAGTTCGAGATAACTTCCGAGTGCTCATCGCAAAACCTCGTCTGTCCTTTGGCCTGCTAAATCGTTCCAGAATAAATCATCAGAAACGTATGGAAAGATTCTCGATATTTTCGAGTTCAAGTGTATGCACGCGTTTGATATTACGGTACATATATATATGCATATGTTACGGTACATCCTTTAGGCGGATAGTGTCAAGGATGCGCGCGAAATGCGTTGGCAGCCCCATTGGAAATTATGCGACTACCTAGGCGTAACGCAAATCACCAAGCGTGCATTTCTAGTATGACATAGCGTCTGCGTGCTGGAGAAAACGCCGAGTGTCTGTATACGGAGAAGTAAAAACAAAGCCAAAACTAGATCGAAATTTGCGATCCGGGGGCGTGCGTTTAATGGAGAATCGTCTCGAAGTAAGGCCGTTGCCACCCGGCGAGTAATCTCGCTTCGGTGATTACGGCCGGACATTTTCCGCGACGATTGCCTCAGGATCCGGTTTCCTACGCGAGTACGTGCTTTCCGGGGAATAGGTTGATATCCTTCGGCAAAAAAATTTGCTTGAGAGGCATGAACGCGTGGCCCGTCAAGAGAGTAGCGTGACCGATTAAACAGTCGATCGATGGGTGGGGATCCTAGCTACAGAATAACTTGATCGTATATTGCGTAGGTTTCGATTTTCCGCGGATTACCCATGACCCCGTTTGAACCTGCCGCTAATGACCAGGCTCGTTGTATAACAAAATGTACGTTGAGCGCGTAATACTGAACCAACGGTAATGAATGCAGTCTCTTATCTAGGAGTGATGAGAGTGAGATGGAATACTGCAGAAGAGCGCGATGATTCGCGCGAGAGGTCGATTGGTTATATTGGTATCCACGTTCAAGCAACGCGAAAGTGGTAGGTGCGGTCGTCGATTGCCGATTATAGGCATCCCTCGTTCTTGAGGCGCGGTTGTTTCCTCTTCGTTTCACACATGCACCTTCGTGAGGGAGAAAGGAGAAGAAAAGAGAGGGGGCGGAGAGGGGGAAAAGTGTGTGTGCGCCTACGTAAACGCACAGTCGCGCGGCTTAACCCGTTCTTCTTCTTCTTCTTCTTCTTCTTCTGCAGCTTTTCCCCTTGAAAATTATTCTCGTTACGAACGAGTACACTTGCCCTTCTCCTCGTCCTGCTTCTTCTTCCTCTTCCTCTTCTTTTACTTGTAGCGCTGCCGCCGCTATTACTACTTCTTCTTCCCTTTCTTCTTCCTCCTCCTTTTCCTTCTCCTATCTTGCTCGTCTCTACGAGTCAAGGACCGTTCTCAAGGAGGTCGCTCCTTTTTTACGGGCCATCCGCGCACAACGTGGCTTTGTCTCTAAGAACCGCTTTCCTCTTCGAGGTCATAAATATTGTAGCTTATGAAGCTTCTTCGGTAGTTTACTTACGTGTGCAATGCGCGGAGTTATTAATTTATGGCAGAATCTAATCTCGCAATGTTGCTACCGAGCATACTTATTTATTAATTCAAATCGCGATCGCAGATTTCTCTCATGCGATTGGTTTATCGAACGATCGAGAACCAAACGGAAAGGAGAGACCTTCGGGAAACAAAGGCTAAATATTTTTTCTGAGCTCTTCCACTACGATTTCTGCAGGTGGTTTTGCCCGCACGCTCAGCTGTTTTTCACTTCTCGTGTAAAGTTTCGAGGTTGGCGAAAATGTTCGCGCCTTACGTCGGGCTTTGCTGTTAGACGTTGGAATCTTTCGTGACAGGTAGTTATCGAATCCCTTTTGTCAGTCATGCTTTTGTCGTCCTTTCGTCCGTGGACCTAGAGTCGCGCGTACCGTTGAGCACCGTGATTTGCATTTCCACGATGTGCACCTGTGATAAACATCAATCGGCGGAAGCGGCGTGTCTTCGCTGGCTTAGGCGTGAATTCCACGAGTATATTCGATGCAGCTATTCTAAAGAAAAAATTATTTTAGTGTTCACTCCGATAGTATCGGTACATATATACGTTTTTGATGGTTGGCCTTGAGATATTCGCAGGATTGATAATTTGATGGTCAATTTGGATCGAGGAGACTCGCACGCTCGGTGTTAGGCTCGGGTTGTATGTACGTCAGCTAAAGAACTTTCACTTTGGAACTGATTATTCCGCCTCGCTTCGTTCTCGGCACTTTTGCCACTTTGGAGTGGGCGTAAGTTTTAGGCTCGAATTGTTCAGAGCCGCCTTCACTCTGTCGATTTGGCCGGATGTTGCGATGGAGAAACCGTTATTTGAAATTTCCGATTCACGTCAAAGTGTCTATGCACTGCCTTCGTTTTTACTGAAATATGTCTTTACGAGAAGTATGCAAAGTAGACGTGCTTTTCGTTCGAAAAATTTTGGGAAGTTAAGAAACACCATGGATTCGAGCTATTCAAAGAAAAAACTTTCGCATGATTTTTCATTAATGATTAGCGTTATTTGAGCTACTGTAGATATTCATTTTCCATGTGTACTATCACGGATAGAATCAGGAATAAACAGTTTGCGTTGCGAGCGCGCAGGACGCTTAAATATCGTAGGTAGGCAAAATTGAGTAGCGGCGACAATAACGTCAGGTGCGAGATCTTACGTCCCGCGTAGTTAAGGGCACAGAGAGACGTGGCTCCGAGAGGTAGGGGGATCGGAGTTCCTACTCACACGCTCTCCTTTATCGTGTTTCTCTTCCCCCTTTCATTTCTTGCCTACCTTATGTTCCACCCTTTCTTTTGGTGCTGCGAGTATCTTTCACCTGCATGGGCCACAATTTGTATGTCTGTCTGTCAAATGTGGAACGTTTAAATGACGCACTCGGCGTAATATCAACGTAATGTCTAAAAATAAATGAAATTTGCCTTCTCCATTGCAGCAAAGATGAAACATCTTTGGCCGTTGGTCGTGTGGATGGTTTTATCTTCGTGCCCGGTGAGTGTCACAAAACAATGTGTGATTGTGTTTCAGCGATGCTCGTATCGAAAGAACGTTACATTATCGAATAGGGGATGCATCTTGATTTTGTTATTCTTCCAGACCGAATCCCTGAATGGCAATGGTCACGGGGCGCCGAGAAAAGAAGTTTTCTTTTTGAATCTGGAAGATGGTTACTTTGGCTGCCAGGTGAACGAGTCGACGGACATTTTGCAATTACTGGAACTCTCGAGGCTGTGTGACCACAACGTCGATTGTTATCAAGGCACGGATGAGCAGCGCGACAGGCTAAAGTGTACCGGTAGGCCTTTGATGAAATTTTACGTTGGGTTGTGATGACTCGGAGGAAGCAGCGCTATCGAGTATAGAGTACTTGTCAGAACTGCGGTATTACCGCCCTCATGATGTTTTTTATGCTTTTCATTAAAGCAGCTCGAAACTCTGACCGTAGTTACACTTTAGCGCTGCCTCCTTTTAGTTTTTGGCCCGCTACGCTTTTGCGCCTGAATCCAAATCACCATTTAGGGCCTTAAACTCTCTTCCCAAATACAGAAGACTGTACAAAAGATGACGGGACGAAATGTCAGAATGGTGCCTGCCTGGATTCTGTTTGCCATTGCAACGATGGTTACGGAGGGTGTAATTGTCAAGTGCCTGGTGAGGATACTTTTAACGCACACACCTTCAAATGTTGAGCGAGCCTTTATCAACATTTATGCCAATGTTTAAATAAATTACAGACGAAAACGAATGCAAGTATCGACCATGCGACATTTTTGCTCACTGCACGAATACCTTAGGCAGTTTTAAATGTTCCTGCTACCCCGGCTATCAAGGCGATGGCTTTCATTGCGAAGGTACGCTTTCCGAAATCTCGACGATTCTGTTGTAATTATAGTTCAATTCGAGTTCTCTTTATTTCGCAGATATCAACGAGTGTGATAATCCGGTGTTCGCTGCGAGATGTGTTGAAAATGCAGAATGTTGCAATCTTCCCGCAAATTTTCTCTGCAAGTGTAAGCCTGGCTACTTTGGCGATGGCGAGGTGTATTGCGAAGACGTCGACGAATGCGCCGTACCAGGTGCATGTGGCAAGAATGCCCTTTGTCACAACTCACTGGGCAACTATACATGCGCGTGCAAAGAGGGTTTTACGGGCGATCCATACGATAACGTGAGCCAACCGACGTATACGTACTTAGCTTTTTAATTACTGGAATTCCTTACAAATATCTATGTCCGGAAAATTTTAATCAATATAAATGAATCGTATTTTCAAACATTGCTATATAATAATATACGCCGCGATTTAATGTTTGTATTTAAGTCTGATCTTTAAGTCTGAATAATAACAGATCAATTATTTATAATAATACGTACAGTTAAGTTTAGCAATCAACATTTCATAATTTATGCAAAAGTTCCAAAATCAATAATACAATATATCAATAATATTTCATAATCCATGGCTTATGGTTAAAATTAATAAGGCTATTAATAGGCTTTCGGTAAATAAACGGTTAAAATCTTTCACCGTAAGTGAAGTTGGTTTACCTCTTGTTATGTTGACATATTTGTCCACATAGTGCGTCGATGTGAATGAATGCGTGCAAGAGAGAGCATGCGGTAGAAGCGCCGTTTGTGTAAACTTAGTCGGCGGACATAAATGTGAGTGCCCTGATGGATACGAAGGCGAACCGGAGGAGGAGTGTATCGACGTTGATGAGTGCCTGAGAAACCCTTGCGGCCGTTCGGCTCTTTGCACGAATCTGGACGGCAGCTTTCGGTGCGCTTGTCCGGAGGGGACTACTGGTGATCCGTGGACAGGATGTGACGGTATGTGGTCTGATTTAACAGTTATTATCGCGATTTACATGCTGGTGGTGGTAAAACTAAAACAACTAACAATGTTGCCGTCGACAGACGTGAACGAGTGTGAGCAAGCCGATTCACCATGTGGCGCAAACGCAAATTGCGCCAACACAGAGGGTAGTTTTGAATGCAGCTGTCGGGCTGGATACCGAATGGAACTCACACATGATTGCGTCGACGTGAACGAATGTAGTCAGCCGGGGGCTTGCGCTGCCAATGCCAGGTGCATCAATGTTCCGGGATCGTACAAGTGTATCTGTCCTCAGGGTTTCATCGGTCAAGGTCTAACCCGCTGCGAAAGTCAGTCTCGAACAGTCTCATCGTAATCGACGATTAATTCATTACTAATTAACGATGCTCATTTCGCGATTAACCTTCTTGATTGACAGACGTGAACGAATGCGAGACGAATCCGTGCGGCGAGAACGCCGAGTGCATCGACACACTCGGCAGCTTCGTTTGCAGTTGCAAGGACGGCTATACTGGAGACCCTTTCAAGGGATGCATCGGTTAGCGTGCGAGCTTCAACTTATCATTGTTATTCCTGAACGAAAATCATTTTAGGCGAGTTGCGTATCCACAATCTCCTTTCTGCCGTTTCAGATATTGACGAGTGTACCGCTTTCGAGAGCCCTTGTGGCGTGAATGCAGTTTGTAAAAATACCAAGTCCGGATACAGTTGCGTCTGCCCACAGGGGTATGGACCCAGCTCTAGTCAGACGGCAGTGCATGCTTGTGAACAGGTGATCATCTGTCATCCTCAAGAGACTCGGGGGTGCTGTCGCTTGTGCACGAGTAGTTAATTTTCATTGCTTCTTAGATCGATGTGCGGACACTCTGCAAAACCAATTTTGACTGCGTCAATAATGCCGAGTGCAAAGAAGGCCAGTGTTTTTGTAAGGATGGATTCGAGGCCACGGAAGCTCAGTGCTTGGACGTAGATGAATGTCTGACAAATCCCTGCGGTCCTGCTGCGGTATGCGCCAATATCAGAGGTAGTTTCCATTGCGAATGCGAGGTGAACTTCGTCGGAAATCCGCCCCATGTACCTTGCAAAGGTAAACAAGATTCGACCTTCAAGCATATTCAAGCCCCACCGATCCAGGATACAATTAGAACTTTATTAAATAATTCGATACCTCTTTTTTTTTTAGCTCCGTGTGACGAAGTGACATGCGGCGATCATGCATTTTGTAAGGCCGATGGACACGAGGCTTACTGCATTTGCGAGGAGGGTTGGACGTTCAACCCCAACGATATAGCGGCTGGCTGCGTTGGTGAGGGAAACGAACAACGAAAAGCGCGTGTCGTTTATTACCTCCCGTTTGAGACCTGACTTATTACTTTCTGTTTTTGCTTACAGATATAGACGAATGCGACCCTGTAAACGGCCCGTCCGGACGCTGTGGTAAGAATGCCGTGTGCACCAACACGCCTGGCGGATTTAGCTGCCGGTGCAAGCCCGGCTTTTCTGGGAACGCGTTTAAGCAATGCATGGGTAAAGTATTCCTATCTTCCACTAATGAGTCTCAAACTTCAGCCCGATTGCTTTGTATTAACTGTGGACCTTTCCTTTGAAACAGATGTAGACGAGTGCGCGAAACCCGACGCTTGCGGCCACGGAGCAAGTTGTGCCAATATCGAGGGCTCCTACAATTGTACTTGCCCCGAAGGCACCATACCGGATCCTGATCCTCGTGTAAAGTGCGTCGGTATCGTAACTTGCGAGTTCGACAGTGATTGTCCCGGAAATGCAATTTGTGATCCACAGAGACGGTGTCTTTGCCCGGAGCCGAATGTAGGAAATGATTGTAGGCGTGAGTATTTTGACACTGTAGTAATTTAGCACTATGTAAAAACAGAACCTTGGAGTAGCGAATTATTTCCTCCTTCCGCAGATCCATGCGAGGATATGACCTGCGGACCCAACGCTCATTGTATGTTGCTCAACGACATAGCGACCTGTTTGTGCGACAATGGTTACACTGGGAAACCTGAGGTGAAGGGTGGCTGTAGGGATATTGACGAGTGCGCCATTAACCCCTGTCCTCCAGGAGCCGTTTGCAACAACGAGCCGGGATCTTTCTCCTGCCAGTGCCCGAGTGGAACAACTGGTGACCCATACAGTGGTGGTTGTCAAAAGTCCGAGCCGCCACACGTCTGTGGTCTTGGTACGCCTTGTCCGGAAGGAGAGCAATGTATCAAGGACGAATTTGTAGGAAGCAGCGTCTGTATTTGCCAACGCGGCTATGCCCGCGATTACAAAACTGGCAAGTGCAGAGACGTGGACGAGTGTATGGAACCGCGAGAAAAGCCTGCCTGCGGCGTCAATGCCATTTGTAAAAATCTTCCCGGAAGTTACGAGTGCCAATGTCCTACCGGATTTAACGGGAATCCCTTCTCTCTTTGTGAAGGTAAGAATCTTGTTACTTTCTCGAGGAAGCACGCGAGTATCTCATTGTTAGGCAATGTTCCCGAATCGGCTGAAAAAACCTGTCAATTCTCTAGAGTGTAACAGCATTGAGTGCCAGTGTCAGCCACCGTACAAAATTGTGAATGGTAAATGCATGCTCGCCGGGTGTTCTAAGGGTGATAAGTGTCCAAGCGGCGCCGAGTGTATTACGATCGCCGGTGGCGTTAGCTATTGTGCCTGTCCCAAGGGTTACACGACCAGATCGGACGGTTCCTGTGAAGGTGGGTATATTTTGCGTCCTATTCTTGTTCCTAGTCCGCTTGAGATTTATTACGCTCAATCTCGTATTATGCAGATATAAACGAATGTATCCTGGGACATCAAGTGTGCGGTTACGGTGCAGAGTGCATTAATTTACCTGGTTCCCACCAATGCGTTTGCCCCCATGGATATGGCGGTGATCCGTACAACGGGCTTTGCTCTCCGGCTCAGAAGCGATGCACTAACGATGGCGAATGTAGGGCGAACGAGAAGTGTGTGCAACCAGGTGAATGTGTCTGCCCGCCGCCGTTTTACACGGATCCACTCGATGGCAACTTTTGCAAGAGTGAGTCGATGCACTTATGCCCTCCAATCCTTTTACCAGCCTTTTTGAAAATTTATAAACACACCGGCTACTTTTCTCCCATTTAGATCCTTGTGACCGCTTCCCATGCGGCATAAACGCAAAATGTACTCCGAGCGATCCGCCGCGTTGTATGTGTGAAGCAGGCTATCAGGGAGATCCACAGCATGGATGTGTTGACGTCAATGAATGTGCCAACAATCCCTGTGGACATGGCGCTCATTGCTTCAACACCAAGGGCGACCATGTCTGCGAATGCCCGAAGGGAACGGTGGGTGACCCTTACGGTGCCGGATGTACTGGCATACCCGTCTTCAGAATCGACTGCTCTTCGAACGAACATTGCGAGAACCATCTCGCCTGCGTGAACGAAAGATGCGTGAATCCTTGCGAGAACGTTCCTTGCGGACCAAACGCTTACTGTGAGCCAGACAAACACGCGGCTTGGTGTCGCTGCGTAATCGGCTTCACCGAGGGGAAGAACAACGAGTGTGTCTCTCGTGAGTATTCAGTTTTCGTGGAGCCTTTAAGACGAGAAATATTGTTGTGTTATCATTGATTTACCTTTAGAATGTGACGGCTTTGTGTGTGGTACCGGCGCGCAGTGCATTGTGAGCTATGATGGACCGACTTGTAAATGTATCGAGGGCTTCATGGGAAATCCCTTCCCCGGAGGGCAATGTCTACCGGACATCTGTTCGCCGGACATACCTTGCGTGGAGCCGAGCGTTTGCATAGGCGGCCGTTGTAAGCGTCGTTGTGAGGGAGTCGTGTGTGGCATAGGTGCCACTTGTGATCCGCTGACAAACAAATGCATCTGCAATCCGTACTTTGTTGGAAATCCAGATCTGCTCTGTATGCCGCGTAAGTCGAGTTCGATTCTCAAGTCGACAATTGCGCGCTCGGCAATCGTCTGATATTTTTTATCGTCTTATAGCGATTCTGCCACCACACTGCGAGCCGGACTGTGGTAGTAACGCTCATTGTGAGTATGCTCTCGGCGAATCCAAGTGCGCCTGTGACCCCGGGACAAGCGGCAATCCATATCACGGTTGTGACTCGCATCGCAGGACTAATTGTTCGGTGGCAAGTTGTGGAAAGGACGCCCATTGCCATGTTGGACCAAACGCGCTCGAGTGCCTCTGTCCATCAGGATACGCTGGCAACCCCTATATCCAGTGCTATGGTATGCTAAATTATAGTCATATTTTTCAGGTTTTCCATTCTAAATTCACCTTTTTGCACGTTAAATTCAGTTTCTTGTATTTCCAATTTCCCTTTCGTAAATAAAATTCAATAAAATTCTTTTTGCAACTCATATTCTTCGACAACATAAAAAAATAAAATAACATAAAAGAAGAAATATTTGCTCTTTCATAAAAGATATTTAGGTATATATGTAAGGAGGGGAGGTGATGAATTATCACTCTCATTTACGTTTCATCCGTTTATTGCATGTCTTCAACCACAACGTAGATGTTTCTCTGCCGAAATCCAAACAGTTCCTGTTTCCTCATTGTCACACGCGCTCTTTATTTTCCCTTGTCGGCGATACCCGTCGGATGGCAATGCTCGCTTGGTGGATTCGACAAGGGTGGCGCAGTGTAGGCGTTGCGCTACCAGTAATCCTCACACGCAGCGAGTAAGGTCTCGATGTGTGCCTATATAGATATACACACGTACTGTATAGTCAAATTCATCTATGATAGTTCGCCTCTGCTGTGTAGCATAATTGTATGTACATATTTATGAAACAATTTTTTTTTTTTTTAATTCATTTTTCGGCACCGACTGCTAAGGTCATATGGCCTAGGACCTACTGTTTAAGGTGGATTCCGGAACCACCAGAGCTACGGTATACATATCACATAGAA
>JBCFXI010002496.1:0-21762 GCA_038496175.1 Ampulex compressa | reverse complement strand
ACCAAAGAGAACCTCGGCGGTGTTGAAGAACCCAATCATTCTCCTGCATCCACTTCGGTACCTTTCCTCGAACAACCTCATCCTTACGGTGATTTCGTGCAAGAATTCACCTCATCCTTCGAGAAATTCGCGCAAAGATATTAAATAATTCGTCTCATCCCAGGGGAGTGTCGCGTAAGCACGTTGCCCCCGACAAACCGCGAATCTTCGCAATATAAATTAATATAAAAATCGGTCCCGACGGTAGATCGTGACATCCGCCTTCTTGGATTAGCAATAAGTTATATTAGGTTGTATTATGTTGTATTTTCACGTTTCTATGAATAGTAAAATTAAATACGTCAATGTGTATTGTAACAACCATAATTATACATTTCTGCGCAGTTTGCAAATAGCGCGCGTGTCGATCATAGAATCTATAAATCTGGACCAATTTGCCCCAGCCGCCTGACACCGCCACGTCGTATTCATCACGGATACATATTAATATATCTTGTTGCATTCTTCATAGGAACTGGCAAATATAATATTAGGTAGGACCATAATACTCTTCCGGTTTTAAGCTATTTATTCAAATTTTCATAAAATTAGTTATAATCATCGAATTTAAGTTAAATATGTGCCGTTTTGTTCGATACCTTGTTGCCAACGAGATTCCAACTTCATTATACCCCGTTCGTAGAAGTTTACTTCCCTATTGGCAAAAAACTGGGACAGCCAATCTCCGCAGAACTCTCTGGGAGCCAACTTTTTATCACCACGCGCATTCGCTATGGACAGGAACAGGTGGTAATCACTTGGTGCCAGGTCCGGACTGTAAGGTAGATGCATCAGGATCTCCCATCCAAGCTCCCGGAGCTTTTGCCGCGTCGCAAGCGATGTGTGAGGCCTTGCGTTATCCTGATGGAACAAGATTTTGCTTCTGTTGATCAATGCAGGCCGCTTTTTAGCCAATGCTTGTTTCAAGCGATCCAGTTGCTGACAGTACGGTACCGAATTGAGCGTTTGGCCATACTCGAGGAGCTCATGGTGGATGATTCCCCGATAATCCCACCAAACACACAGTAAAACCTTCCTGGCCGTTAATCCTGGCTTGGCCACCATTTGGGCTGCTTCGCCAAGCTTCGACCACGACTTTTTGCGCTTAACATTGTCGTACGTGACCCATTTCTCATCGCCAGTTACCATACGCTTCAGAAAAGGGTCGATTTTGTTCCGATTCAACAGCGATTCGCAGATGGAAATTCACGACTTTTTGCGCTTAACATTGTCGTACGTGACCCATTTCTCATCGCCAGTTACCATACGCTTCAGAAAAGGGTCGATTTTGTTCCGATTCAACAGCGATTCGCAGATGGAAATTCGGTCCATAATGTTTTTTCGCGATAATTCATGTGGCACCCAAATATCCAACGTTTTTTTAAATTCAGCGGCCTTCAAATGTCTTTTGATCCTTGTGGGTGGTACATTCAATTCTTCTGACATCGTTTTGACTGAGATATGCCGATCTTCCGCGATTTTTTCAAGAATTCCGTCGACATTCGTAGTGAGTGGTCTTCCTCCGTGGTAATGGTCGTCGGTGTCGAAATTTCCTGCTTTAAATCGTCTAAACCATTCTTCCACCGTACTAAGTGATACAGTTCCATCTCCCATAACATCATTGATCTCTTTGTGCGTTTGTGCAGCCTTTTTGCGTTGGACGAAAAAAAATGTAAAAATTCCACGAATATCTCGGTTGTTTGCTTCCATTTTTGAACGGCTATATTTCGAGAACTATTCAACCAAACAAAAGAAACTGAGCGTCGTGTTTTGGCTAGTGACATAACCTTTCAAACGCGACATAATACTGCTCGATATGACATCACACACATCTTCTACAGCTATCGAAACGACATCTTTCAAAAAACCGGAAAGGTATTGTAACGCCGGCTGAAGATGCCGCGTTACGAAAGCAGAGCGACGGTTGTCAACGAGCTTGTTGACAACAGAAGAATCGAGAGAGTCTCCCCGCCGACTTCGAGTCTGCCGGACGCGACTTTATCTTACGCGTACAATTTGTATTCAAATAAACATTCTTGTTTCCTTTTTATTAAGTGTTGAGTTAAGAAAGCGTCATGCAGTCTTCAGCAAGCACTCCCCGGCGCAACAGTATTATGGCCCTACCTATTATTACGGAACCTAATATAAGTTATTGGCAATATAAAGAGATACCAGGTGCATAAGCTTACTCATACACTGTTTACTCATACACGACAGTGAGCGTATAAGCTACCATGACACGCCATACTTGTTTTGTTTTATGAGTTTGACATCGATCATAATCAGTGCGCATCGTCAGCAATTTCATACTACAACATACATTTTTCCTTTGATAATCAGGCCTAGCTTTTTCCCGGATAAAGAGCATATACGGGAAGCTCTGCTTCTGTGCTTGACTTTGGAAAAATTGCAAAAATGTCTGCCGACCAATTGGGTGTTACTCAACCAGACATTTCTATGTATCTCCATGCCGTGGGAAAGGTTCAAAAGATCGAAAAATGGATGCCGCATAAATTGAACGATAGGCAACTGTAGCGACGTCAAAACACATGTGAAATCTTATTTGCCAAGCAAAATAAAAATCATCCCAGCATAGATTTGTAACCGGCAATAAAAAGCGATTATATTTCGAGAATCTTAAACGTAAGAAGTCGTGGGTTGATCCCTGCCAACCATCAACATCTTCCCCAAACGCAAATCGCTTTCAACGGAAGACGTTGCTGTGCGTCTAGTGATATTAGCAGGGTATCGTCTACTATGAGTTATTGAAACCTGGTAAAACTGTCAATGCTCACTGCTATCACCGACAACTGACCAAATTGGTCCGTGCTCTGCGTGAAAGAAGAATGGAAAATTGACAAAGACATGAGAAGCTGATTTTCCTCCACGACAACGCGTCAGCGCACGCGTCAATAATGGTCCGAAACTTCTTGGAGACACTCAGCTGAGAGATGCTACCACATACCGCTTATTCACCAGACCTAGCCGCTTTGGACTACCACTTTTTTTTTGTTGATGGGCCTTGCGCTCACTGGAAAGCGTTGATGAAACCTTGATTCTTGCGTGGTATCCACAAATTGCCCAAGAGATGAGAAAAATGTATATCCAGCAAGGGAGTGTATTTTCAATAACAGTTTTTTACTTTGTATGAAAATAAAGGGCGTTTTTGACTAAAGAACAGCAGATTTAAGCTTATATACCTAGTAGAAAAGAAGAGTGTTAGTATTAAAAATTGAAAAAATATCCTTCAAGAGCAAACTTTTGCATTTGGGCCAGTTCTGAGAAAATTTTACAATCGCCAATTGTTTAAACACAAAATAGTTTTTGCCTTTGCGAATATTTTATTCAAAATAAATAACATCGTATCACGAATGTCAGATAAGACTCACTAAGACGGCGTTCCACAATACCTGACGGTCCTTTTTTCCTTCAAACCGTACTGACGCACCGATGTGTGCGTAACACGCGCAATTCTCCGGTCGTCGAGAGAATGCGACGCAAAAGAATTCAAATAAAGCTAGTGTGGCAATTAATGTGTGACTGCACAAAGAAGACGACACTGATTTGGAATGAACGACTACAAAAACTACAAGAGGATGCTAATTTGGAGCAACAATTTCTTCTTGAAGGACATTTTTTCAGTTTTTAAAGCTAACGCCCTCCTTTTCCATCTCCTTATACTGGCAATAACTTATATTAAATTCTGTAATATTATATTTGCCAGATTCTATCAAGAATGTATGTATGCATGTATGTATTACATAAAACATGACTATAAGTTTCTGCGCAGTTTTAAAGTAAATCGCACGTATGTTGATCGTACAATCGATAAATCGATAAATCAAGTCTAGCCAGTCTCTGCCGCTTGACACCTCCACAGGCGTATTCCAGCTTCTCCTTGCCCCCTTTCAGGAGTCACGGAACAAATTTTTTTTTTTGAATTCATTTTTCGGCGCCGACTGCTAAGGTCATTTTATACATCTTACTGCATAGGACCTACTGTTTAAGGTGGGTTTCGAACCACCAGAGCTACGATATACATATCACATAGAAAAACCGGAGGTGATGGAGCGGGATTCGAACCCGGGTCTGCCGCGTGTCAGCCTGGGCCTCTATCCACTACACCACCGCAGCTCCTACGGAACAAATTAATGGATCTGTGTGTACACGTACCACATCAATCACGCATACCTTCTAACAAGAACTGTCGCTTCGTTTTTGTTGTCGCTGATATTTTCTCCAAATTTGTTTGGTTATACTCATCAAAATCAACAGATTAAGCGGAAGTGCTGGGGAGCGACCCCTGTCCACCAAGACCTCAAATGACAAACCTTCGTCCGTACCGAAGTACGTAAGTGCGCATGGACTTTGCGAGTTGCAAATTCGTCTTGGAACTGCGGCAACGTTTTAAAACAGCTCCAATCTGTAACCGACGACTGCCATCGAGTTGGCCGCTATAATTTGAAATAGCGTTTCGTTTGTCTACGCTGTGTCCGGTATGTGCGATCTCGGCCTTAATCACTATTTTGATATATTTGCCTTGGCCAAATAAAGAGAATTTTTATTTTGTTACGGAAGTGTCTCTATATATGCAATAAAATTTCGGTTACTTTGTCAATAATATACGTCAAATAAATTTCTAACAAAAACCGCGGCATGAGCTGGATTGTAACCCCTACTTTTAGAGAGTCAGTGCTGTCCGCAGAATAATTAATTATTAGAATTTTCCCTTTCTTTTCTAAAGTAGAAAAAGTAGAGTTACAAGACTTATGCTTCTACGTGAATAGTCAAATGACTTCTTTCCTAGCGGCGGCAAGCAAATCGCTTCGCTCTACTCGCAAGTGGCACTAAAACTGTGTATTTTTTGTCGCAAGTGTCATTCAAATAGTATATCTCTGCTTGTAACTAGCCCATAAACCGTGTCTTCAAGTTTATAAGTAACATTTGAGTTAAACCTTTTTCGACCTTATTATCGCAGCGCGGCTTTCGTATGTAACGAAATCTGTAGTTGTTACATCCCATTGGGCCTAATTTTAATCGACGAAATCCCATCAACATGTTAAAAAAAATATCACAAAAAAAATCTAATTGAAAAAGTTTATAGTGTAACGAACGCCGGTACCTCCCTCAGAAAGGAGAAAAGAGACTAAGAGGAAAAGAAGCCAGAGAACGCGCGAGAACGTTCAAAGGGCCCAGAATAATCTAACAATAGATACTTTGTAAAGGATTTGGAAACAAAACCTAGCCGGTAGACCACAGCTATGAGCCACTGGAATCCTACTCGCAAAACACCCTTGTCGGTAGATAACGGACTGCTGTCAAACGTCCTCGATAAACAAAGCGGCGGGACAAATCCTCGAATAGCAACTAACAAAATGTCCGCGTTAAACAATTTCTCTGGCTAGAGAGAGGGTAGCCCAGGGAAGGGATTCACGGTTATATAAGGGAGTTTTTTTGGGAGCGCGCGTACCCTACTATTCGAGTTTTCATTACGGTTAGACGCGACAGTAACGATCGCGACAGTCTCGATCTCCCTGCGCTTAAGTTTTAACCAGTAAGATTCGATCACTTCTATAAATATTCTTAACCGAGTTTTGTTCTATCTAGACACAGAATCCTAAGATATCCTTGAGTTTTCTGAGGCGCATTCACTTGCGTATCGAAACCTTTTGAATATCGGAAGGACTTGGAATTTTGAGACAATCCCGGGCAATCTGAGGCGCATTCACTTGCGTATCGAAAGTCCTGAAGAATCTGAATTTCTGAGTAAACAATTTAAACGTAAAATACGCGGCGGACGGAACTCTAACGTTAAGAACTTTTTATAATAAACTAGAGAAAGCAATAAAAGCCTTTATTGCGGAAGAAGATTTCGTTGATATCCTTCTTCAACCTACAAAATTCGCCCAACGTGTTAATTAATCTGTTTGGCTTTATTTTGGTTGGAAAAATCTCACCAATATGTCAAAAAAAAGAGGAATTGGAAAAGTTTGTGAGAATACTTTTTAGGTTCGTTTTTAAATGTCTCACTTGCCCACCTCGAATTTTTCCTGTCTCTTTTGTTCGGGGTCCCCTTTGCGCGTTGTCCCTTTTGTTCAGCAGTATACAAATTTCTAGAAAATCATATATTCTACTTCGTAAGTAACAAAAATCGTATCCACGTTTTTGGATTCATAAAGCGAGTTTACTGTAATATTTGTCTACGACACGCCACTCACCATTCTGACCGTCCGTTTCCGATGACAACGCAGTGCTAAGAGTACGGGACTTGAAAAACATATATTTTTTCGGCCAATAAATTCTTTGCCTCAAAACCATTATATTTCGCCACTATTCGTGGAGCATTATCAGGAAACACCAAAAAAGTTTTAAAATGTTGTGCTCCAAAACATAGTTTAACCTTATACATGTTTTCGTAGATGATTCTTTTAAGATTGCTTCCAAATATTTTCTACGTATATATTTTTTCGTCAAAGTACAAATTTATGTTACAAAATACTCAGCTGTATTACGCCTATAATCTCACCTGGATGTGGTGATCACATCATACTCTGCTGTCTTATCTCCCTGAATTAGCCCAAACCTATAAAGGAAATAAAAAAAAGAGGAAAGAATGAAACAAGGAGAAATAAAATAGCAACAAAAAGAAACACTAATACTACGTGCAAAATTAATTAAATGTCAATTATGTGTGTACATGTATCGTGTTAAAAACAACCGATTGAATATTTATATGATACCCTGTACTGAATTCTCATATTACATACGTTGTTTACTTAAAATTGGGTTGTTTGGAGAATACTTTTGTTTTTCTTTTTTCGTGAAAATGAAAGACAATTTTCGTATAACAAATAAATATTTTATTAAATTATGCATTGGCACATTCTGGTCCAATACCTTTTGCCATCTTTCTGGCAAGAGCATGATTTCACGCTCATAAAATGTTTGCTCTTTGCTGGCAAGAAACTGATCCAGGTGATCTTTGACCTCCTCATTCGAAGTAAAAGCTTTACTGTCTAAAAAATTTTTAAGTGACCGGAACAAATAATAATCCGGAGGTGCCAGATCTGGAGAATATAGTGATCGTGGTAGTGTATCCCATTGAAGCTGTAAAAGCTTTTGGCGAGTGACGAAACTTTTACGAGGTCTCGCATTATCTTGATGAAACACAACACCTTTTCTATTGAAGTGCATCATTCAGATTATCCAGCTAATGACAATAGACTTCCGAATTAATTGTAGTGTTATCCGGTAAAAGCTCAAAAAAACGATTCCTTTGAAATCCCACCAAACAGACGGTATCACCTTTTTTTGATGGATATTGGCTTTCGAAATACTTTGCGCCGGTTAATTTTTTTTGCTCCACTTGCGATTGACCTTGTTATATACAACCCATCTTTCGCCCCCGGTAATGATGCACTTTAAAAATGGGTAATTTTCGTGATGTTTGAGAAGCTAATCACAGACGTCAATGCGACGACACAAATTTCTCTCCGTGAGAACATGGAGAACCCATATATCGAGCTTCGAGGTTAAACCTAGTTCTTTCAAGTGGTCATAAACAGTTGAATTTGATCAATTTAAACTCTCATCAATCTTACGTGTTGTTATTCGCCGGTTTGCGTCAACTTATGCCTTTATTGTGTCGGACCGAAATTTTGCAAACCAGTTCTGGCACTAGCGTACTGTCAATACATCTTCTCAATACACATGAGTTAATTTCTTTCCGGCTTTTGCCTTTTCTATAGTAAAAAAGGAAAATATGACGAAAATGCTGCTTTTTGCTCTTCAGATTTAAAGGGCACCAACCAAAACTGCTGCGTAGAATTAATTGGAATTTTTCACACACAAGCCTTGCTATATGAGCTCTCAAAGCATATAAAAATTATACGGCTTAAGTGTGAAGTTGGATACGAAAAAATATGATTAAATCCTCTGTCGGGAAAAAATGAAATTACTTCCCGAACAACCTAATATTTATTAACAGCATTTTAAATGTCTTCATTGAATGGCCATGAATGTTTTTAATTTATTTAGAATTACGCAATTAGTATCATGCTGACAATATTAACGTATCACTCTAATGCAGAAATAGCATATACGCATTTCATGATCATACTAATGGAAGTGGTCAATCAGTTGCATGACCTCGTCAATTGTCCTACTTAAAGTCTGTGAACTTCTTTTTATGAAGATATTAAAAATACAGATTGCATTGTTCCCAATAATTCATCAATATTCGTCAAATAATTCGACGGAGATATAGACCTTTCAAGAATGTTCGCGACTGTGTTAGAAGAAGATATCGAGCATGTATGAAAATTAAAAAGGGATATATGAAAAACAATCTGCAAATATCAAAAAATCAGTAATAAGTCTATCATGATGCTAACGAACAAAAATATTTATATCTCAGAAACGATTTGAACTTTTGACCTATGTTTACTAAGACTTTTTCATTGAATACATAGTGTTCTATACATAATATTAAATGATTTTCTTCTTAACGCCTTGCATTCGTACACACACGAATGGCCCAATAAGTCTGACTACCTTAAGTATCCCTATTACTTTATTTACAAATGTTATATAGTGAAGACGGTTCCATAATTGGCATACAGGAATTTTCCTCTAAATAAAAGTTTTCGAAAATTCCAATATCCCCACGGTTATTTTAAATAATACAGAATGCTTCTTTGCCCCTAATAATGTAACAGATACATATGCGATCTTGATAATCCCTATTATAAGATTATTCTATAATAGATAATAAAATAAAACAAGAGTTACATTATGAAAGCTGTTCGGAACGGTGACTGTTCATAATGATAAAATATTGCAATGGTAAAATTGCTACAGTTCATATATATGCTATTATTTCCGAATTGATTTTCATGCACTCTACTAAGTATTTACTCCTAATTTGTGAGAATACTGGCGTAAACGCGAAAGGACCCATTCCGGAAGACCGTAAAGATAAGAGAGGTACAGTAAAATCTCTGTAAGTTACCCAAAAATACGCTTATCAGGATAGAATGCCTATCTACGTTCTAAGTCCTATCTAAATCGCAACAAGTTAAATGCACGATACTGCATACAATGCGGTATCCGGTGGAATTTCTTTGAAAAGAATTCACGGCTTGACGGTACCTAACACGAAAATATAACATTATCAATTTAGTTTTTTTTTAGATGCTCTGCTAATTAACATATTGATGAGAGTTTGCTGATAAAAAAGAGGTCATATACGATATAATTACGCTCATATTTGCTTATTTGATACTTATTTGGCCACTCAATTTCCTTTATTATTATCTTGAGTACATTTAAAAAAAAACAAAAATCCAAATTCAAAATAATAAGAATAACAGTATAATATAATAGCAATAACACACACAGGCGCACGCGCGTCCAATATGTTATATATATCTGGTGTACCAGTATGAAGTGAGCGCTAAGATACTAATGTGTCGGTAGGGAACATTTGTTGTGAACGAGCCTTAATTTTTTTTTTGTTTGGTTGGTATAACATCTGTCAAACATATTTAATATACATCAAGTCATTGAACAAACAACATCATATTTTATCATCGTGTTAAAAATGAATTTTTTACCAGAAAGTGATGATTTGCGGAAAAAATTAATTTTTTGTTTTCATTTGAAGAAAAGTGCTGCAGAGTCGGATCGAATGCTCGTCGAGGCATATGGTGATCATGCTTTATCAGAAGCAACATTCAAAAGATGGTTTCAACGGTTCAGAGATAATGATTTTGATGCGAGAAATGAAGAACGTGGAAAACCACCAAAAAAGTTTGAATGCGCCGAATTACAAGCAATATAGGATGAAGATGATACTTTGAGTCAAAAGCACATGGCAGCAATGTTAAATGTTGCACAACAAACAATTTCTGACCGTTTAAAAGCTATGGGAAAGATCCAAAAGTGTGGAAAAGGGGTGCCACATGAATTGAACGAAAGACAGATAGAAAAAAAAAAAATACTTGTGAAATTTTGCTTCAAAGACACGAAAGAAAATCAGTTTTGCATCGAATCGTTACTGGCGATGAAAAATGGATCTATTTTAAGAATCCTAAACGGAAAAAATCATGGGTTAATCCGAGACAACCATCAACATCGACTGCAAAACCAGATCGATTCGGCAAAAAGGCTCTGTGTTTGGTGGGATCACAAAGATGTGGTGTATCATGAGTTTCTAAAACCTGGTGAAACTGTTAATACTAATCGCTACAGAAAACAAATTATCAATTTGAGCCATGCATTGATCGAAAAATGACCAAAATGGGTCAGAAGTCACGGCAAAGTGATTTTGTTACACGACAATACACCTGCACACAAAGCAAAACCGGTTCAGGATACAATTAAAGCACTTGGGCTAGGAGCTGCTACTCCACCCGCCGTATTCACCAGACTTGGCCCCTTCCGACTATCATTTATTTTCATCGATGGGACACGCATTGGCTGGGCAGCACTTCGATTCCTACAAAGAAGTCGAAAATTGGGTATCCGATTGGTTTGCTTCGAAAGACGAACATTTCTATTGGCGTGGTATCCACAAATTGCCAGAAAGGTGGTCAAAATGTGTAGAAAGCAATGCTCAATACTTCAAATAAAATTTTTTTACTTTCCCATTCAAAAATGGTGTTTCATTTTCTCAAAAAAATGCTCACTTCATACCGGTACACCTGATGTATACACAGATGCATACCACAGACACGCGCGCGCACACACACGTGCGCGTAAGTAAAAGTGTACCAGGTGCATTGTAACCGTACGGACGGTCCCATACACTCGGGGGGTCCGCGAATGGCCAACCGAATTCCCTGATCGACGAAATCTCGTGCGCATGCGTCGAGACTCCTAGATCTACCGATCAAAGGAGGTCAATGCAGCAAACGAGAGTGGCACTCTACATGTGGTGGTTGAATCGGAAGGACGTTTCAAGAAGCATAAGGTATATAGGCCAGTTGTCACTTCACGCGATTGTTCTGATATTATATGAGGTAGGGTGCACATTGGCACAATCACTCACGGGAATTGCTATGCAAAAAAGGTATTACTTGTATTCGGGCGCGATAGTCCCGAATACGAAATAATAGTTATTGACTTTATATTCCGCGACGACATGTAAATCGACATCTGCCGGAACTGGGAAAGGTTAGTGGTACTGGGCCATACGATTCTACTCAAATCGGACAATCCTTGCTAGCCCACGCGGCGCCTCTGAGACGACCAAGCTCACTAAGGTGCCTTACTCGTCTTAGATTTGGCATTTCCGCTGTACCTGGCAAAGTGAGTTCAGGTGGCGTAGCGCTTGATCGGCTCTGGGTGGTGCGGATTCGCGGTACGGTCTTGTGACCCGATCATCTCGCGGAGAATTCGGCCAGCTCTCTACGGTGCCTGCCGATTCTCCTAGCGAGTTTATGTATCGCCGATCAACGGCCACCGTCAGCGACCGTACATACTGATCCTAACCCCGTCCCGGAAGGTACGCGAGCAATCCCTGGTGCGTATTCGGGCATCGTGGGAACGCTCGATCTTCGGATTGCCAAACCCACGCACGTTGACCGGATATTCTCTGGGAGGCTGACCTTGGGCCTTACTCTCCTCCCCCCGCAAGTGCGACCGGACAGATATGGTTGCCAGTTTGGTCAGCTCAGGTCGCGTACACGAGCTGGACAGAGCGGAGCTGAAGTCGTTTCCCGGGAGCTGGAAAACTCGCAGAGCTCTCGTACCCCTGTGAGCTGTCCTAAGCTTCTTCAAGCGACCCACGCATTACGCCTGCCGTTTGTCGCTCCTGGTTTCAAGGGGAAGCCAGAAGGCACGCGACAAAGGCAATTCTCACTCGTTTCGTTATGTAGGAAAACCAATGACAAACCCATAGCCTTGATTGCGAGAAGTCGCATCGACGGATCTACATTTAGCCACCAGGGGGAGAGTCAAGCGGGGGATCATACCTACAAGGTCACGCGAATTCTATGAACACTGCGCACTACGTTTATTTCTCGAGCTGCAGCTCTAGAGACGTAAAAAGCGAGATAACGTCACAAGTGATTCACCGACCTGCGTACGCGTTATTAATTGTTTCAACGTAACATTAGTGCTTCGTCGCTCACGGAGCAAAGGCCCGATCGCGACCCCGATAATACACGCATCCCATGGAGGATCTTGCGCATAATACAATTACGAAGGATTGTGATTTCACAATTTATTTTATGAATAAACGATTGGTTATTACTTAAAATTGAGCCGTGTCATAATTTGAATCCTATACCAGGTCCATCACCGTCATCCGAAGCTCGGAGGCCCGAGTCCATTAATATAAATAAACAAACCGTCCAGCCGGTTGCCTTCGATAAGGCCCGATGGACAGTTACATTATAAGCTTAAATCTGCTATATCTTAGTCAGAAAAACACATATTTTTTTCATAGAAGGCAAAAAACAAATTTATTCTAAATACTTTCCCTCGCTGGCTACACTCTTTTCGCATCTCTCGGGCAATTTGTGGATACTGCACCAAAAAAGCTTCCTTGTGTTTTGAGACAAACCACTCATCAAGCCATTTTCGCACGTCTTCGCAAGTATCGAAGTGCTGCTCAGCGAACGCATGAACCATCGCCAAAAATAGGAGATGGTAGTCCGAAAGTGTCATGTCTGGTGAATAAGCCGTATGTAATAGCACCTCCCAGTTGAGTGTCTCCAAGAAGTTTCAAACCATTATTGACACGTGCGCTGGGGCGTTTTCGTGGACGAAAATCAGCTTCTCGTGTCTTCGTGGGTTCTCCGGCCCTTTTTCACGCAGAGCGCGGTCCAATTTGATCGGTTGTTGATGGTAGTAGTGGGCATTGAGAGTTTTACCAAGGTTCAATAATTCATAGTAAACGATACTCTGCTGATCCCACCAAACGCACAGCCTCGTTTTCCGTCCGAAGACTCAGGGGAAAGATGTTGATGGTTAGCCGGGATCAACCCACGTTTTCTTGCGTTTAAGATTCTCGAAATAATTCCACTTTTCATCATGGGTTACAATCCCATGCAGGAATGATTTTCTTTTTTGTCTGACGACAAGATTTCACATGTACATGCTCCATTATGAAAGTAATGCGCGTGATTTTATCGTGATGCGACTATCCATCACAGCGAGGTGAAACGGGTCGGGAAATGTAGTCAAGGATCTGCCCTTCCAATATAACCGGTCGTCAATTTGCTCCGAGCAGTCTGAATGAAAAGACGTGCCTCTGCGTGAAGCGTGTTTTTCGACTTTGTAACACGGCGTGATGGAGCGTTCACTTGAACAGCGATACGCAATCAAGTTTTCTGTGAAGCTTGGAAGAAGCTGCACATATAGTCAACCTTTTCCTTTCCAAATATTTACCCAACCTCACTATCATACTCTTCATCAACCCTTTCTCCCTCCGTCAGTAACACTATGTCATCCGCGTAAGCTAAAGAATACATTTTTTTCTCTCCTACCTTGATGCCCACCCCCGCTTCATCTTCCACATCTCCTTTTCCAAATCCGTAATTAATATTGTTACGTCTGTGTGTACTCGCGGCCGATTACCATAGAAAGAAATAAAACGTAACACACACCGACATAAAGTGAACAGGAAGAAGTATTTATTGTATAAATCGAGAAACAAGACAAAGCATGTCCGACCGTTTCCGGGCTTTCGAGGTCTACTCTTATTATCAACAATGTTCCACTATTCTTCGGTCGTCGGGGTATTCTCAAGCACGGACTCTCCATATACCAGGACCCGGATCGCAACATTGCTCCCCAATCTATCACAACATGGAGATTACCGGACAACTCTGCCTTAACACTTTTGCGATCCAGAAAACCTTCACCCTCCTTGCCTCCTTCAGAATCTCATTCACTCTCCTGACTAACCCCTTTCTCACCCCCCTTTCCTGAATGCCTCCACCAGCATCCCCTTGTCCACCGAGCCAAAGAACGCCTTTAGATCCATCGCGAAAACCGCCAGCCTTCCTCCTTTCCTCCCAAACTGCATATTAACCAGGTAATTTAGTACATATATATTATCTATAAGCTCCTTTCCCTTCCTAAACCCCGCCTGATTTTCCGGTACAACCCCCTTCCGCTCCGCCTCCTTCCTCAACCTCTGCCAACACTTCCGCACATACCCTATATAACACTAACATCACTGTCATCCCTCTATATTCTCCTACCGCTCCCCTTCTTCGTCATTGGTACCACTATCCCTTCCTTCCATCTCTCCAGCCATTCCTTCCTCGTCCATATCCTATTACAATAACCCCTTGCCCATTCCTCTACTTTTCTACTTCTTCTTTCTCACTTACTTTTTCTTCTAGCATATTTCTCTATATTGCATCTTTTTTTTTCTTACATTCTCTCCCATCTCCCCCTTCCCTTCTCCATCTTTTGAATGTCAGCCTCACCTGCTTCTTCCTCTTTCTACACTCCTCATCCCACCACTCTCCCCTGCTCCCCCTTCTTTGCTCCTCTCCCCTATCTGCCCAATTACTTCCTTCATCCTTCTCTCCACCTCCTCCCATCCTAACCACTCCCCACGTATCTCCCAACATTCCATGCCCATCCTATTCCTTAAACTATCCCCTTCTCTTTTTATCCCATTCTCCTCTCTCCCTGCTCCCTTTATCTTCCCCTCTTTCTGCTCCCTTCCCATTGCCTCTCTTACCGCTTGCAGCTAGGGACATGTGATCTGTGAGAGTTTGTTTATTGAGGTGCCCAATCTTCCATGCCATATCTGTAAGTTACTTTTGTTCAATATTGCTATATTAGCATTCAGTTTTCGTTCCCTCAGATAATACAAATCACCAATTCTGGTGCCAATTAATTTGGTTCTGTCTCGCTTGTCGCGTATTATCATATGGATCTTCTTGAAATGCACTTCATAGTGTCTGTCAGTTAATCTGAACACTGATATTAAGTTAAGGCAGAGCTTTGGAACGTATACCCCGTCTTCTAATTATAGGTCATCGATTTAATCTTTTTTGTACGACGAACCTCGCCGTGGAGCCCCTTATGTGGGACGGAGCGCCGTGCCAAAAGTAACCCTTTCGGTATGGAAGAGGTGGCCACGGTTATACATTCGCGTTACAAGAAAGTTTTCCACAAGAGTGTTTTCGCTGTATAACACATGCACTGTATAATCTCGAACGTGATTGATACTAAACTTTTCATTCAGACCATGATAGTCATAGAAGATTGACGCTAAATATTTCATTTGGGCGGTCATACCCAGAGAATGTTTTGTGACCGCCGCTAGTAGCCGGCGATAGTACCCAGAGAACGTTTTGTGGATGCCGCCAATGGACGGCAGGAGTACCGAAAGGATTAATTCTATCAGTACATGGTATAATTACCTTTCCATTGACTCTTATTTCGGTCAATGCGTTACGTGTCAAATTTAATTTTTCTGGCTGCGTAGGTCTAATCTCTGTCATAACGTGCAAATCCTTACATAGATATATTGTGCACCCATTATCGATGCACCATCACATGTACTCTCTTGAACGTGCAGTGCATTTTTATCCTGATATGCAAAGGAACATACTCTCTAAATATCATCTGCTTTGTCGATATTGTCTGTCTGTCTTATTTGTTGTATCTGTGAGATTTATGCTTGGCGTTCTCTTAAAGATCGCCAACGATGCAAACGCTGATTCTAGCTTTAGCCAAACATCCCATGCCGTTTTGCAATTGCTAATTTATTTTAGCATAAGAGAGTTAACGGACAGTACGAGGTACGATTTAGTAACGGAGTCATCTTCGATACATTTTTTTACGGCTGCTGGCGTCAACGAGCTAAAGTATCAGTTTTCTTTACAACCTTTCACATAAGTCCAACCCTTGCTTTTTATTACGAAGGCAATTACTTTGATCTTCCATGTGTCATAACTGCTCTTTGCAAGCAATTTCATCCACACGGGATTTGTACTGTACGCTTCCATTTATCTTCCGAGTTGCTTAACCTCGAAAATTTGTCACGTGGTGATAATTCTGGAGCCACGAGATTCTTTTTTTTTTATTATTATGTTCCTGGGCCCATAACCTGTTATAGTTAATGGAAGTTGGAAAACAAGAAATACCGTATTATAACTGATAGAAAGGATATACATATATCTTGAACAACTTAGATGTGTAACAAAAAGAATGGAATATATTAATTCATGAATCGTTCAGCAAAAGCGTTGAAAAAGAGCTACGGCGTTGTAGTGGACTGAAGCTCGGACATCCACGTGGAAAACCAAGTTTCTAATCTCACCCATCGCTTCTAATTTTTCCATATGATATGTATACTGTAGTATACCACCTTAAACAGTAGGGTCTAGGCCAAATGACCAATGACAAGTGATGTGACCAATGTCAAATGACAAATGATGAGTCTGTGCCGAAAAAGATTAAAAAGAAAAATACTGGAAATCGGCGTATGGGACGAACTCATAAAACTTAGCGGCACCTCGCAGAGCGGTAGATCACTAGATTCAAACTCCTACACATTCAACGTAAACTATGGATCGTAATTATATCGTATTTGGCCTTATTTTAATCAGAAAAATCTCGCCAATATGTTAAAAAAAGATAAAATCGACAAAATTTGTGACAATACTTTTTAGACTGCTTTTTAAATGTCTCACTTGCCTATTTTGGATTTGACCTGCCTCCTGTGTTTGCGATGCCCATTGTGCATTGAACCTTTTATTCGGTAGTATACAAAGACATGGAAAACCACGTCTTCAACTTCGTCAGTAACAACCAACACGTTTTCGGACTCTTGAGGCAAGTTTACTGTATTACCGTCAGCAGCCTATGGCCACAGTTCGGTTGAATGTATAATATATTAGAATTCTTGTATTTACAGGTGACTCGTTCTATCGTGAGTAAAACCATAAATCCAATTCAATATCATATTATTAATGTAAACAACGTTAAAAGAGTTAAAACTTTAATAAAGTCATTTCTTTGGCCAAAGGGCAAAATTTTATTCAGAATCAGGTAGTGCTTTGACTTCTTTGCGAAGTGCTTATAAAGCAATAAATCAAAGATACCATGGGAATTCATTATAACCCTTTTAGTGCCGAGCGAATGTATCGTACTGTAATCGTTCTTCTTCTTTCGTGGTATCCCTCAACTACCAACGAAGGAGAAACTCTTTTTCTAAAGCTGGTTCTAGAACAAATAATACTACTCTGGGTGGGATCCGTGCACTGATTAAGAGTATGTGCCCAAAATAAAAGAACTTATAATAAGGTTCGAAATGATGGTATTTGTTACAAAATAAAACAAAAGTGAAAAAAACGAGACAGGCAGAGGAACAACAGGACCGCATATTGCTCTCACTCAAACTGACCGCCGTGATGCGTAATGTACCTTAAAATACTGTATGCAATTTGCTTATAAAATAAATATGTACTATTACCAGCGTATTGTAGGAGAATAAGAATTTAACAGGCTCTTCCAGAGACGAAGGCGGTGCCAGCAAGCAGTTTGCTTGGGCGAATCGTCAGTTTAACACGCCTACACCGGACAGTTACAGATGAAGGATTTTCCTGATTCTCCGTGGAGACGATTTGCCTCCCGAACGTTTTTCGCCAAAAACGCCTCTAATCTCTTGCACTCGCTCCCGCACACTCTCAGATAATAGGCCGAACTACAATCCGGTATATCTGCCCCTTACACGCTTTGCACACCCAGTCTCTCGCTCTCGAATACCCGAACTCTCTCCGCGACCGCACGAAGAGCGCACCCCTCCGAAGATACCAGGGAGAGAAATACCGGGGATACCAGGGAGGAAGAAGGCCAGTGCTAGACTTTTTGAATTTCTAATCAGCCGATATGTAACCAAACGGTTGCAGTACCTATGCAAAGAATATCGGACCAATTTGACAAATTTACTAAAGTTTGGAAAGAAGCTCATAAATAATAGTATAATAATAGTATAATAATACACATATATAACAGTATAATAGCGAATAGTAAGGTGCTATTGGGTACACAACGATATATCGTCATTGGCACTTTTTGCAAATATTACGAATGACGATATATCGCCGTTTGACACTAAAAGGGTTAATACTTCCAGAAGAAGAGACGTAGATCTATGTAATTTCAGTCTTTAACTAAACACAGACGACATAGTTCTTACCTCATTTGAAATTGGCGTCGTTCACCGCCATAAAATACTTCATATTATTAAAAAAATGCTACACAGTTTCTTACGTAAAATAAATATGCAAAAATATTACTGTAACTTGATGTAAATTTGAGGTATCTGAAAACTGATCATATTCATTTTGCCAGCACACTGTAAAACTTTAAACCTGATATTCTAAGATACCTTGTATTTTGAATTGTGATGAATATGGCTACATATGTTGTAGATGGCTAGTGCTACATTATCTTGTGAAGAAACACTGTGTGGAAATAAACGCTAAGCAATAACACATATAACAATATTCAACTTATTAAATCAACATTAAAATTACAGGAGATTGTCAATAACCATGAGAGATCATTCACTTAAATTAATAATAATTCAATAACAAATAACCTACATAAATAAAAATGTAAATATTTGTTTAATTATCAATGTAAATCTCCGAAAACTCTGCAGCAATAGCTTTGATATTTTGGCACAACTGTTGGAGGATGGATCATTCACAACACTATTAATCTTCTGATGTTAATATATACTTTAATAAGTGAACAATACAATATATTATATACGCTACATGGCGTTATGACTCGATACAACATGCGGGGTTCTTCTCGCTACACGCTCAGACTTTCGAGTGCGCGGGGCAAGCACAGGTCGATTGTCATTTATATCGATCAATTATTTTCCTAGGTTGTCGGTAATCGATGCATGATCATGCCTTCAATCCCCCTTTTGGTCATGCATCGCTTTCTCGTTATACGACCTGTAACTTAAAACTGTTAGTACACAATAAATGTTTTTCTGCTGGTAATGCCTTGGTTAAGACATCTGCCATCATTTCGTCAGTAGAAATGTGTTTGAGCTCCAGTATCTTATCTTTGACTTCATCTCGAATAAAATAATATATTCTGTTAATGTGTTTTGTTCTATTTGTCACGTTCTTCTTGTGGGTCCAATCGATAGCTGCCTTGCTGTCTGTGTACAATATAATAGCTCTTCCATTCTGTACCACAACATTTAAACTGTTTAACAAGTTACGTAACCAGAGGACCTCTCTTGCTCCTTCACATATAGCGATAAGTTCTGCTTCACAAGTGGACATAGTAACTAGGCTTTGCTTTCTACTTTTCCAACCTATTGAATTGTTTCCCATTTTCACAATGTATCCGCTATAAGACTTGGCATCCGCTGTACTGTTCCAACTTGCATCCGTACTGGCCTGTATTTCTAACTCTTGCCTGTCAAATTTTAAAACTAACTCTTTTGTCCCCTTCATATAACGATAGACTCGTTTGACTGCTTCTAGATGAACCTTCCCTGGCTCTTTACAGTATTGTGATAGATATGATACCGTGAATGAAATATCTGGTCTAGTCCCGACTGCAAGATACATTATGCTCCCGATGAGTTCTTGATAATGAGTTTTATCCACTGCCTGTGAGTCCTCATATTCATTGAGATTTTGCTGGCATGATGCAGGTGTTCTTGAGGTGTTGCACTCTTCCAACCCAAATTTATTTAATATTTTATCTATATAGTCCTCTTGAGATAAATAGATTCCGTCCACTGTCTCTTCTATTCCGATGTTCAAGAACTTTAATTTCCCTCGTATCTCCTTTAAGTCGAATTTACATCTTAGTTTTGACATCAGTTCATCGATAATATTTTCTTCTGTCCCTATGACTATGCAATCATCCACGTAAGTTCCAATAATTATTATTTGTTTGCCTTTTGTAAATTTGTATACACACGGATCTTCTGGTATACTTTCTAATCCTACTTCCTTTAGCGTTCTATCAAACTCTTCGTTCCAATGTCGTCCTGACTGCGGTAATCCATAAATGCTCTTCTCTAGTTCGTATACATAGTCTTCCTTACTTCGGGTTATGAAACCTTCTGGTTGCTCCATGTATACAGCTTTATCTAAATTTGCATATAAATATGCAGTTCGTACGTTATATTGCTTGATGCGCATTTTCTTAATACTTGCTATAGCCATCAAAACTCTAAATGATTCCAATTTAATCACTGGTGAAAATGATTCTTCATAGTCCCATCCTACTCTTAGTGAGCTTCCCACAGCAACTAATATGGCTTTATATCTCTCTATGTTACTGTCTGACGTATCTTTTAAGTTATAAATCCACTTGCTTTTCATTATTTTCATGTTCTTGTTTCTTGGTACAATTTTCCAAACCTTATGACGATCCAATGCACTTATCTCTCTTTCGATTGCCTTATGCCATTCATCAGCCTCTGCAGAGTTTGATGCTTGTGTAAAATTCATGGGTATTAACACGTGTCTTGCTATATTTGCTTGTTGCTTCTTATTTCCTATTCCTTCCGATCTTCTGACTCCTTGTTCATGCAATCTTTCTTTGTCTCCTCTTCGTCTGAGCACGTCTTCTTGTCTTTGTTCTACGTATTCTCTTCCATCATTAATCTCTTCTGCATCTCCTATGTCATTCGTTTCTTCTTCTATAACTATAGGATCTTCCTTTGGTTCACCCTCTTTTTGCTCAGTTCCATACAGTAAGGTGACGTCATTATCCATACTCTCCTATCTGGTATTTAACAATGCTGATCCTTTTAAGTTTTCATCAAATTTCGCTGTCTTTACAGCACGTATTTTCTTATCCTCCGGGTCATATATCCTGTAGCCTCTAGTTTCCTGAGAATATCCAATAAAAATGCCTTTCTTTGCCCTTGGTTGTAATTTACTCCTGTATGCTTTTGGTATATAATAATATGCCATGCAACCAAATATTTTCAGATAAGATACCGTGGGCTTTCTATCTGTCCATAACTCTAACGGGGTTTTATTCTTTCCCCCTTTTGCTAATGTAATATTCTTTAAATATACAGCAGTAGCAACTGCTTCTCCCCAAAATCTCATAGGTAATTTTGACTCTATAAGTAATGTTCTGGCTTTATCCAATAATATTCGATTTGTTCTCTCCACAACTCCATTGCTTTGTGGATTGTAAGCTACGCTTCTTTGATGTGATATACCTTTACGTTTAAATAGACATTCTAACTCTTTATTTATGAATTCTGTGCCATTATCACTTCATACCTTTTTCAACCTTCTATCAAATTCATTTTGATATCTACGCATATATTCAACAAAATGTTTAAAGACCTCTGTTTTGTTTTCCATGAAATAGACACATGTATAACGACTATAATCATCTACGATAACTAATATATATCTATTGCCGCCTAGTGATTTTGTGGGTAATAGTCCACATACGTCAATGTGAACAAGTTCTAATGGAGCCTTGGAAATTCGTTCACCTAATATTTTGTGAGGGTGTTGTGCAATTTTTTCCATAACACATGCTTCGCATGTCCTTAATTTCTCCTTAGAAAAATCAAGATCTCTCACTATAGCCTGACATTGCATGATGTCTAAATATTCTTCACAAATATGCCCCATACGTTTGTGCCAAAGTAATTTATCCCTGCGATCATATCGGGTTCCTTCCAGTGGGTCGTCGGTCACTCTTCGACAATGTTCATCTCCAGCTATATAT